>BPLR01002044.1:0-52082 GCA_021605095.1 Caerostris extrusa
TTTTTTAATAATTTCTCCCAGTTACCGGAAAACTTCTTTGGCGCATTATCGCTGTTTGGCGATTTTTATATAAGAAAAGAAACAAAAGAGCAACCAGAAAGGCTAGTTGTTTGTAATAAAAAACTATCTTTGAATGAGAAAGCTGACACGAAAAAAAGAATAACGATATTTATTTTTATATTTGGACACATATTTCTCTAGAATACACCATAAGGTGCACCTAGAAATCTCTTAGGGCGCAGCTTTAAAGCATGCCAAATATTCTCAATCAGATTTCTGTACGGAGAACTACTGCCTAATCAGTCTTCGACTATCAGTCTACTAATCGATGAAAAATTATTTGAATTAATAAATAATTGTAAAACAATTTAAATTGATCATAATATAATTATTTCATTGTCTATAATTAGAATAAATCCTTAGTTAGATTTACAATGGTTAATGCGCTTTATTTCTTTACGAAAAAACCATCAGAGATGTGTTAAATATCGCTCATTAGATGATACAGCTATACAACTATATTCCTCTAATTAGTTTCTTGAATAATGGTTTCTTCACTTTAACTTTACTTACAAAATAATTGAGTAAATATTAAATAATTTAGTTAAAACTAAATAAAAAAAAAATTAATTCAACTAAAAGATCGTCTGCTAAAAAGCAAAGATTCTTATTGGTTAAATTTTTTTGAATTGCGTTCACGAGCTCTTCTTATTGTTTGTTTTTCTTTTTTTCATGAGCTTTTTATGCATAACATTTATTTAAATTTCTTTCAAGAGCTTATAATTATATAATTAAATAAAGGAAAAATTATTTTAAAAATCGTTTGAAATTCTAGAAAAGAAAATCGTTTATTTTTATTTTATTATATTATATTTTTTTCTTAAGATTGCTGTTATGCATTTTGTTCTGACATTAAATTCTAAATTTTATGGGTAACCTGTATATCAGCTCAGAAGATTGTAAATAAATAAAATAAAAATTATATATTTTTTTTTTCCCCTTGAAATTAAAACGGTAAATTTTTCAAGTATATTTGGTTGTGTTCTTTTTTGCAATTTTTGTTTGTTCCAAAAATTATTTTATTCATAAATAATTAATAGGAATAATTTTTTTCTTTACAATTTGCTAAACGATGATTTGAACTTTCACCGTTATTTTTTTCCTAACAAAATTTAGCAAAATCAAAATATATTTTATTTTATTTTATTAACGCCGGCTCAGTATAATATATTTTATTTTATTATCGCCTGAATATTAAAAATAAATAAATAAATGAAATTAAAAAAAAAAAAATTTCTTGAAATTAAAATGGTAAAATTTTCAAGTATATGTGGTAGTGTTTTTTTTTAAATATATTTTTAGTTTATTTCAAAAAATACTTTATTTATAAATAATTAATCGGAATAATTTTTTCTTTACAGTTTGCCGAACGATACATTTTTTTTCCTAACACAATTTAGCAAAAGAAAAATAAATATTTTATTTTATTAACGCCGAATCATATCTACTTGTACAAAATAAATAAAAAAAAAGGAAATATCAATAAAAAGCAAAAAAAGGCGTACATAAAACGAATGAAATACTTAAGCATTTTTCAACTACAAAAAGTTTTTAAAGAATGCTAATGACTGAAAATGCATTTATTTCACTGATCATTAATATTCCGCATCATTATGCCTTTTAAGCGAAATTAAACACGTCAAATGATTAATTCATGGGGACACGTAATAGATATCGTTGGTAAATATTGGCATTCATTCCATGCGCTGATTTCGATCAGTGGCAGATAACATTTGCATGTGACAAGTTTCACAACAGAAAAGTTTCTTTTTATACCAAAAGCAAGATGTGTGAAATAAAACCAGTAGTTTTATGGGGATACAACACCGGAGTAGAATAAATTTAAATACATTTTTATTTCTCCCGTTAAATTTCATGCATATAAAAATTTTCTTAACTTATTCTATCGAAATTTTAAAAATTTGAATCTTATAAAGCAACGTATTTAGAATACAATATGTGAAAAAAATAATTTTGCCACTTAGAATGTTGTTTCTAATAGATAAGATTGTTATAATTATTTTTTAAATATTTATATTTGAGTTATCAAAACGAAAAAACTATAACGAGCAGCAAATGCATAACATTAAATTATAAAAAAAAAAAGCTAAAGCATCACCAAAATATTTTTCCCACAACGAGTTTATGTAACTATATTTAATTTTTCTATATAAAGATTTCAATCCATTTAAAAGTCATTAAAATTTATGTAACTAGTAAATAAAAGCAATAAAATCGAAACACATTCACATGACAAGACTCTAGCGACAATAACCATCAAATCTAGAAAACGCTATCTCATATTGTGCTTTGGCGCAACAGCCCCATGGTGGGCCAAGGCCGTCTGCCTACTGCCAGATTTCTAAACAGGTTTTTTTTTTTTTTTTTTTTACAGTGCAGGGTTGTCAGACCTAAGCCCAACACTCTACAGTCATACTAGACATGGGCCTAATAGCCAAGTGTTCTAACGCTGTGGCGCTCGGTGCCACAGGTTTCGGGCTCGAATCCCGGCGATGCCATGGATGTTTGTAATGGTTCGAATCCACTTTAAGCAGTAGGTTTTGGTCTCGCATGACCGTAGAGCATCACGGAGAACAGTCAGACTTCTCTCATTCACATCATTTTAAAACTGTCTTTACAGTTTACTACTACATCCCATCACATTACTGTGCCTAGAGCTGAATTGCCAGAATAGCCAATTAGCTTATTGCAGCTCTAGGCACAGTGGTGTGGTGTGGTGTGGTGTGATGTGATGTAATAGTAGTATTCATATTAGACCGGAACCTACAGTTTAAAGTGGATTCCAAATGACTACAAACATCCATGGCAATGCCGGGACTCGAGCCCGAAACCTGAGGCACCGAGTGCCAGAGCGCTAGTCACTCGGCCATCAGGCGCCCTTTCTCCTATTAGGTCACGCGAACTGTTAGCCAATTGGCTAGTGAGGGACTCCTTCCAATTGACGAGCTTTGAACTTTGGTACAAAAGGCTCCAGGTTCGAATCCTGGCGGTGGCATCGATGTTTGTGAGTGGTTCAGAATCCATATTAAATTATAAGTTCAGGAGTGTTTGAGGTAATGTTTGAGGATCAGATTTCCATTTGGCGACGGCGTAACAAACCAGCAATAAGAACAATTTAGAAAGTAAAATAGCTCATTTAATTTAATTTTTTTTTTCATAAACTTAAGAAAAACAAAAGATATAAAAAAGGGCCAAAAATCTCTAAATATAGCACATTTATCACTTGCGGCTCTACTAATGGAAAAAGTGTCCATTTTTTTTGCGAGTTATATGTCGCAAAAAGTGGGTACTTTTATAAAAATCAAAGTGGGTATGCATGAAAATTAAATTAAGTGGGCACTTTTAATTAAAAATTAAATTAATTTTTTATAAATTAAATTACATTTTTTTTTTTAAATATCTTATCTGCTTTCTTATAAAAGCCAACCACCATAATTAAGTTTTAGAAAAATTCTAAAAATCACCATCTCTTAAACGGAATTATAAGGGTAATTATATGTATTTTCCTCAAACAGTTTTCGTGATAATTTTGATTGTCTTATAATACAAAACAATAATTTTACTAGTTTTCAGTAATTAATTCAGTAGTAATTAGCACACAAATTTAACAACTATAGTTAACGCATCATTGCTTAAATAATTAAAATAAATGCATATATCATAAATTATACCTAATATATATATATAACCCTATACTAAGACATTATAATTACCATATTAATCTTTAAACATGAATTACTTTTAGTGCTGCTGTAAAACTATATTTTAATTACCAAATTAGTAACTTACAAGACTGCCCTGCAGCTAAGACGTTTTCGTATTGATTTCCAGATAAATTATTAAAGCGAAATGCTGAATTAAATTTATTTAATTATTTAAATTACTCTCATCTATATTCATTGATAATTTATTATTTTTTAAAAATTACTGGATTGATGTAAAACACAGATGCAAAACGAAGATTATTATGTCTCTATTATCCCATGTCAATTTTGCATTAAAAATAAATGACAAAATTGGTAATTTTTAAAAAGACTTACAAAGTAAAATAATAAAATTAATAAAATAAAGGGACTAAAATAAGGAACAAATAATAAAAAAGTACAGCTATTTAAATATTCAAAGCACATTTTATTCATTTGTTTGTATTTTATTACAACCTAGGAAATAATAACTTTTTTTATTATACTTTTTTAATTTTTAGAAGCAAGAAAGTGATTCATACTATTCCATGACAATTTTGCATCAAAATAAATGACAAAATTGGTAAATTTTTTAAAAATGGTTTACAGAAGAAGAATTTAATAAAACAAGGATTAAAAATAAAGAACAAATAAAAAAAAAGAAAGCCTATTTAAATATTCGAAGCAAATTTTGTTTCTACTTTATCACAACTTAGAAAGTAAGAACTTTTTTTAATTATTCAGGTTTTTTTTTTTTTTTTTTTTTAAAGATGCAAAACAATGATTCATACTATTCTATATCAATTTTGCATTAAAAAAATTACAAAATTGCTATTTTTTTTTTTTTTTTTTAAGGTTTAAAAATACGGTACAAATAAAAAAAAGTATGCCTATTTAACTATTCGAAGCCCATTTTAATCATTTTTTTGTAATAAAGTAAAAAAAATGATTAAAATGTGCTTCGAAAAGACTTGCAACTTAGAAAATAACTTTTTTATTATATGTTTCTTTAGTTTTTAGAGCAAGACAATGATTCATGCTATCTATCCCATGTCAATTTTGTAATAAAAAAAAAAAATGAAGAAATATAAAAAAAAAAACAAGTTTACAGGGGAAAAATTAATAAAATAATGAATTAAAAATACGGAAGAAATAAAACAAAGTACACTTATTTAAATATTCAAAGCGCATTTTATTCATTTGTTTCTACTTTATTACAAAAGAAAATAAGAACACTTTTTTTATTACACGTTTTTAGACGCAAGACAATGATTCATATCCCATGTAAATTTTTATTAAAAAATGGCAAAATAGGTAAAATTTTTAAAAAGCTTCACAGAGGAAAAAATTTTAAGGGATTTAAAATAAGGAACAAATACTTTTTTATGCACATTTTATTAATTTGTTTCTACTTTTATTGCAATCTAGAAATAAAGAATTTATAGCAATCTTAAGGATTTTTGTTTAGTTTTTAGACGCAAGACAAGACATGTAAATTTTTATTAAAAAAATGACAAAATAGGTAATTTTTTTTAAAAAGCTTTACAGAGGAAAAAAAAATTAATATAATAAAGGATTTAAAATTACAAAAAAAGTACACTTATTTAAATGTTCGATGCACATTTTATTCATTTGTTTCTATTTTTATTGCAATCTAGAAATAAAGAATTTATAGCAATCTTAAGGATTTTTTTTTTTTTTATTCATACTATTTAAGTCAATTTTGCATTTAAAAATGGCAAAATAGGTAATTTTTAAAAAAGGTTTACAATGATTTATAAGGAACAAAAAAAAAAGTACACTTATTTAAATGTTCGATGTACATTTTATTCATTTGTTTTTTGCATCTAGAAATAAAGAATTTATAGCAATCTTAAGGATTTTTGTTTAGTTTTTGCAAGACAATGATTCATACTATCCCATGTCAATTTTGCATTTAAAAATGGCAAAATAGGTAATTTTTTTTTAAAAAGGTTTACAAAGGAAAAAAAAAAATTAATATAATGGATTTATAAAATAAGGAACAAATAAAAAAGTACACTTATTTAAATGTTCGATGCACATTTTATTCATTTGTTTCTACTTTATTGCAATCTAGAAATAAAGAATTTTTAGCAATCTTAAGGTTTTTTTGTTTAGTTTTTAGACGCAAGACAATGATTCATACTATCCCATGTCAATTTTGCATTTAAAAAATGGCAAAATAGGTAATTTTTTTAAAAAGGTTTACAGAGGAAACATTTAATAAAATAAGGGATTAAAAATAAAGGACAAAAAAAAAAAGAATATATAATAAAATGTGCTTCGAATATTTGAAATATTCGAAGCACATTTTATTCAGTTTCTACTTTATTACAACTTTGAAAATAATGAACGTTTAATGAAAATAAAAACTTTCAAGTAATACTTTAGTTATGGATGCATAGTTCCAGATTATATAAGTTCGTAATCAGATTAAACAAAATATTAAGTGCTTGTATCCAGAATATGATTACACATCTGATAAAAACTCAAAACGTGTTTCGTTTAAAAATCACATTCAATGTAGTAGCTGCTAGATAATGTATTAAAAAATACACAATTCTTTATAGAAATACACAATCTTGTATAGAAAATTACATAAGAAATAAGCCTGAACATACACTCTTTAAGCGTGATTAACTAAAATAAATCAATAATCATAAATTATATTTAAATAAAATATTAAAAAATATTACAGACAGTTACCAATGCCTTTTTTTTTTTTTTTTTTTTTTTGGTTTAGTGTGATGTGGTAATGTGACCATACCAAGTGCGGGTTTGGTTTGTCGGTCTACAGGTCATTTTTCGCACACTTTGACCTAACTACAATTTAAAACGTGGATTCCGAGCTATTAAAAAACATTCATGCCACGCCAGGATTTGAACCTGAAGCCTGTGCAAACAAAGGTCAGAGGACTAGACAACTGGTCATACCAAGTGTCGGAATCAGTGTATGTTATCTGCAGCCTTTACAAATTTGCATACTCCCGATATGGATAAAGATTATTAGAATTGTTATTTTTATACAATGGAAGAACCTAACGGATTGGGTACCATCTGTGGTACCCAATCTACCATACCTGTTGGGTTTGGGTACCATCCTTCCTAGGTTTGAAACCTAACACGAGAACACAACTGAAAGCTCCCATGCCTAGGATGGAGATGGATTGGACAACCCATTTGTCGATAATTTAATTTGATTTGTCGCTCTATGGTAATTTTGTGCACACTTTTACGCTAATTAGACCGGGACTTACAGTATAAGCGTGGATTCCAGGCCACTAACAAACATTCATGCCACCGCAAGGATTTGAACCTGAAGCCTGTGATACCAATGATCAGAGCGACAATTGGCCGCTTTTGATGGGAAAGAAAACCTTCGCCCCAATGTCCTCAGGAATTTGTTAAAATCACGGTTGCATAAAGTGAGAGCAGTTCAATATACCTTTCGTAGTGGACCTTGGGTAAAGCTGAATCTGCTATATATCTGCCGCTCTACTTCAAGTCAAATTCGAATGTTGTTAGTCTAATCAGATAGAAATTTACTCAATATTTTTTTTTATTTGAATCGCACCAACGTGCCTGTTGCAAAATCAACAGTGGGAGGGGTGAAACAAGTGAAGTAAGCAATTTCGAAAAGAAGAGGCATCTTCTACACCGCAGACACAGAACCAGTTTGATCTACTATACATTCAATCATATATTTAATCCAGCTATTTATAATTAATAAATGGAAGAATTTCTTCAGTAATAAATAAAATACCATGAGAAAAGATATTAATCAAATTAATAAATATAAATTAATTCCATGTATCAGTTCCTACAAGATATTTATAGTTCGTTAAAAAAGTTACAAAACATTACAAAAAACTACAAAAAAATTTTTGTACAGGAGGAGGTGACGATCTCGTAAAAATCTGGCAAATCCAACCTCAATCATTTTCTAAACAACTCCCAACAAGAACTTAACTAAGTCAACACATTAAATTATTATCCCAAAGAACTTCAACAACCCACCCCCTTTTCAGTACCTCATAAAGAAGGGAGGTACGCAAGAAAGCAAAAAAAAAAAAAAAAAGCACTGCTTTGACTTGAGAAAAGCATGTGTGTGGCCCAAACCTCCCCCTCCCCAAAATTCCATTCTTAGGCATTTAATCATTCGGTTTTGGTAGAGGGTCGACTACGCAAGAGGGATGGTCGGGGAGAGGAGGGGAGGCGTGGTACAGGTCAAGCATCGTTCGGTTTTCGAAAACTTTCTTATCTGAATCGCACCAACGCGTCTGTTGCAAAATCAAACAGGGAAGGAAAAAATATAAAAAGAAATAAAAAAAGAAAGCAAGTGAAGTGAAGTTATAGCAGGTTCGAAAAAGACCCCTCGAGACACCTTGGTGAATGTTCTGAGGCGCCAGTTTGGTCATGTTGTGGCGAGTTTTGTCATTCCTGGCGAAGCGTAACCAGCATTATCTGGAGCACTTATCTTCCTGAGGTGGTTGGAAGTTTGATAGTTTATCGTAATGGTTGACGAATACGTTTGAAGAATTGCAGAAGCCGGTCTTTTGTGTCCGGGATAAAATTCACGGGGCGGAGATGTGATCAGTAAGGTCAGGTATGGTAATTCATCACGTCGTAGGGTACACATGATTAGTTTTTTTTTTCTAAATTCGTATGTCAATAGATAACTATTCACATAATAGTATAGTACGTATGTAGACCAGCACAGATATTTGCCAAATAAAAATTTATAAGCATAATAATGTTGTTCTAATGCAGCTGGCAATATAGAGGCAGTTAATCTTTATGCCATAAGCATAGGCTGCAACGCTGTTATTCATTTAGCACTACCCAGGAGGCACGTGTAGCTTGAAGAATTGCTACGGACGCAAGTCACACTAACCCCACAATGCTATACGATTCTTTTAGACAGGGACCTACGGTTTAAAGTGAATTCCGAACGACTACAAACATGAATGAAACCGCCGGGACTCGAACCAGAAACTTGTGGTACCGAGCGCTAGCCCCACAGATATCAGGCTTCATAAGAATAATAATTTTTTTTTTTAATCTACCTTCCAAATAAGGGCAGGGGAAATAATATGATTAGCTTTCGAACCAGAGGCTTGGTTTGTCGCTCTAAGGTCACTTTTTGCACACTTTAGGCTACACCGAGACCTACAGTTCAACGGGGATTCTGAACTACTAACAAACATCCATTCCACGCCAGGATTCGAACCTGAAGCCAATGCTACCAAATGCCAGAGAGCTAGCCATTTGGCTATCTTCGAACCAGGGAGCTTTGTTCATAATCTGACAAATGATGATGAACTTCAGTATCTACTCCGAGTATGAACACTATGATATAGGTCAGTTATGTTTTTCCAGGGGTCGTAAAAATGAGGACACCCCCCCCTCTCCCAAGATGTTACCGTTGATATTCATTCCAGTGATGGATAGTGATGAAAGCCCGACTCGTGGCCCAGTGGTAACTAGCGACAAAGGGCCGAGGTTTGAATCCGCTGCGACAATGTTGCAAACACTGATTCCAGAAACGAGAACACTCGATGGTGATTGTGGTGTGTGAAGCATCTTGCCTCGATAATCAAACTGCCTGGTGGGAGTTTTCGAGTTTCCTCCCATACGACGCAGTCATCCGTACAAGTCCTATCAAAAGACACGGTCATTCCCTTTCCCCCTATCAGTGAGCAGATCATTATATACATGAGGCCCACTGATATTCCACTCTTTTACTAACTGGTAGGGACCTACATAGACACAGTATGGAGGTAAGGCGTGGAAAAAAAGAAACAGCGATGGCAAAATGTAGGTCAGTGTAGCAGGCCTCCTGTGAAGTATCTGCGTAACGCTGAATCTATTAATTTCTCTGTGTTGTTTGGGCAGTCAAGTTAAAATGCACAACGCACTATATAATATGGCGCTAAATGTGTATGTGTGTGTGTGTATTGCGCTGTATGTATATATATATATCCCTTAAAATTTGCAAAAACCAGAAAAATCCACGATAAAAAATGCAATTAATCGAGGTCTTCCCCTAACATTAAGAAATGAAATATTGTTTGACAAGAGCTCTGGAAGGACAATTTTATTGTACAACAGCTAATCCTTTAACATCTTAAAATCATTTCAGATCATTTATCAGCCAATCGTACGAAACTGTAATAGATGATTCATGGCCAAAAGGAAATCATTAACTCGTTAGATAATTTATGGGAGAAATGAACCATTCATCATCCCAAGCGACTATTAACCTTGAAACGTAAAAATGGCATCTTCTGTCTTTAAAATATTAATACTGATAATAAAAATATATTTACATTAACATAATATATTCGTAATACCATTTTTATGTGTATTATTGTAGATGCTCTCCGTATACAACAAGTTGGATCCTTTCCTGTCAATCATTTTGAGCCTGGAAAAGTCCAATAATTTTGGCCATTTAATTTCTAAATAAAAGAACAACACACAAAATTCACTGCACTGGTCAGGTTAAATTAATAGGCTAAAAAAATATCTTCAATTAGAAGATGTAAATTTCCAGATATCACTTGGGTGTGTTTGTTAAGTGGGCCTATCCATTTTTACGTTTATCAGTGTCGATGCTCACCATTACAACAAGTTACATCTTTATCTATCAATCATTTTGAAACTGGAGCAGCCTGATGATTTTGGTTAATGAATTTCTGAAATGAAAGAACAACACTCAAAATTAACTAGGTTAAACTATTAAGCCAAAAAATCTCTCTCCAGTTGGAAGAGTTCCAGATATTACTTGGGTGTGTTTGTAATGATCAAACAATGGACAAACAAAAATAATCCTCTAATGTAATAAGCTGATAATACTAACACCTATAGATAATGGGCCTGAATGGTCGAGTGGCTAGCGCTCTGGCGCTCGGTACCACAGGTTTGGGTTCGAGTCCCGGCGGTGCCATGGATGTTTGCAGTGGTTCCGGAATCCACTTTAAGCCGTAGGTCCCGGTCTCCTATGACTGTAAGAGCGTCACGGAGCAAAAGTCAGACTTCTACCTACGGGTGTTCCATCACAACAGAAGCTTCCCCTTTCCCTCCATCCGTAAATAGATCACTCATGGGATGTCCGTGCCGCACTGCAGGACAATGAGGATTAGTTACAACAACAACCTATATGTAATAATAAGCTAAACAAAGTATTAAATTCTTTAATAAGCTTAATGATTTGAATTTTTTTAATCGGCATCATAGTGTCCATTCAATATCAAGACAGATTGCAGTACAGTATAATTAATAAAAGTGGCTCTAAAGAATGTTGTTCTACAATACGTCTTCTAATTTTAAATGAAAAATTCATATTGAATGGATACTATAATAATTTTGGTTTGTCGCTCTACGGTCATTTTTTGCTCACTTTAGGATAATTAGACCGTTACCTATAGTTTAACATGGTTCTGACCCGCAAACAACCACTGACAAACATCCATGCCACCGCCAGATTCGAAACTAAAGCCTGTAGTACCAATGGCCAGAGAGCTAGCCAATTGGCCATCAGACTGCCATACTACAATAAAAAGGAATTCATCCAAATTAACCATACTCAATTAAATATGGTTAATATGGATGAATTCGTTTCAAGTTAATTACATTGCTAATGAAATTATAAAGCTTAAAATGCAAATAAAGTTTGCATTAAAAAATTAATTAATGTCGTAGATTTAATTATGTATTTAATTTTCTATGTAAAATACTGGTTCACTTAAGAGCATTAAAACACGCTATGAATTCAAATCTACTGAAAAATCTAAATTCCTACTTAAGCTCAAATTTTGATTCGAATTTATATAATTAACAGTTCGAATTTGGGGGAAAATTTTGGAACCATTCACCAATACGAGTACCGAAAATTCAATTCACTGAAAATCAAATATACCGGAATACCTTATAAGCATTGGTTCCCACGCATCATATTAAACCAAGATTTAAAGCCTGTTTAAATTACATTTGCTATCAGCAGGACATTCCAGCTTTTTAATTGGCCAAAACTAGTTCGCCGTTACTGGATATTGCATCCCGTTTCCATGGTTTCTGAAGCTGAGATATAATTGGCTGTCAGGTCGTTTTGAGCGATCGTCTGCTTTCACCGTTAATAGCTTTAAAATCGAGAGGAATTCTATTACGAGAAAACCAAGAAAGGCAAGCAATTACTGGAGGACTGCGCATGCCTACCGAAGGACCAATGAAATACGATTAAATAAGATTCCGTTTCAATGATTAAAACTTTGCATATTCTCAAATGTGAAAGTTCTATAAAATTATTTTCCTATAACGATGCCAATATAGTATGGTAATTTGTCATTTCTGTGGCGTTTTGAGAAACCACGAAATTGTTTAAGCATAAATTTTATTTATTTTTGCAATCAACTCATCGTAAAAAAAAATCATCACATAAAGTTTGTTAACAATTATAATAAAAGGCAATTACTGGAGGATTGCGCATGCCCACCAAAGGACCAATGAAATACGATTAAATAAGATTCTGTTTCAATGATTAAAACTTTGCATAATCAGAAATGTGAAAGTTCTACAAAATTATTTTCCTATAATGATGCCAATACAGTATGGTAATTTGCCATTTTTGAGGGAAGCTCGAAATTACTTAAGCAAAAATTTGTATTTATTTTTGCAATCAACTCATCGTAAAAAAACACAAAGTTTATAAACAAATATAATAGCAAGCAATTATTGAAGGATTGCGCATGCCTACCAATGGAAATGAAATACGATTAAATAACATTCTGTTTCAATGATCAAAACTTTGCATATTCATAAATGTGAAAGTTTTATAAAATTACTTCCCTGTAACGATGCCAATACAGTATGGTAATTTGTCATTTCTGTGGCGTTTTGAGAAACCTCGAAATTGTTTGAGCATAAATTTTAATTTTTCAAATTAACTAATCGATCAATTAATAATATTTATTTTTGCAATTAACTTAAAAGTTTGATAATAAAAAAAAAAAAAGAGAGAGAAGAAAAGATTAGAAAGTAACATTTACAAAAACTCGATTATGATCTACAACAATAATTTAATAAGGACATATCAACCTTTAACACTCCGCAAATGTCACGCTCAATTTTGAACCAATATATACTTAAATTAATGGTTAACCAATAAATATATATAATTAATTGTATACGAATTTATATTTAATATTATTAAACTAATGGTGGTGAATAAAGATATGTTCCAAAAAATTTAATTTCACTGAATAAATCTGCAAACGAAATTAACACAAAAAAATATCTAACACACAATTCTAAATAAAACATTTAAGAACGAAGAAAAAAATGTTAGAAAGTATCATTCATTTACAAAAAATCGATTATGTTCTACACAACAATACCTCAATAAAGACATACTAAACCTTGACCCCCCCAAAAAAAAACCCAAAAATATCTCCATTTTTAACATCCATTACCAATTTATATGAATGTTAAAAAATTGTGTAATTGATTAACGTTTAAAAATTTATTATTATTAAAAATAATGGTGATGAATAAAGCATATTGTGTATTTTAAGCCCCAAGAAATTTCATTTTATTGAATAAATCTGAAAACGAAATTATTACATAGAAAAATAAAATAATTCTAAATAAAAACAAACCTTAAAGACGAAGATAGTAGAAAAGGTTAGAAAGTAGCATTCGTTTACAAAAACTCGATTATGTTCTATACAACAATAACTCAATAAAGACATACCAACAGTCACACTCAATTTTTTTTGTACCTCGCTAACGAGACAAAATCAAAGAGAAAACAAGCACACAAAATAACTCATTCCTTTGCACTGTGCAGAAAGGAAGAAACTAAAGTAAAATAAAATAAAAATCCACCTAATTCAAAGAAGCTCTTACAATAAAAACAAAAAAAAAAAAAACTTCCAGATATGCCTCGATTCATCCAAATGACATAATCAACACGCCACGTTTATCCAAACAGACAAGACCATTGTCAAAACGACAAAGTCATCTCTTTGTAACATTCCTAAATAACAAATTAAAAACGATGAGGTTATGAACATAAAACAAAAGCAAAAAAAAAAAAAAAAAAGAAGAGGAATATACACAGTTCGCTGAACCTTTTAGTTCTTTCCCCAGCACCTCAGAGTGACAGTGAATAGGAGTTCGTCTATTTCTGTTTACACAGCAACGCTACTGAGTATACTATGTGGATAATGGGGTGGGGGATAAGGGGGTGGTTCGAGAACGGAATGTTCGAAGGGAAGGAAGGGGGGATTGGAAGTTTTAGTTTTTTGGTTGGTTCCAGTCTTACACACTAAAGACAGATGATAGGAAGGACAGTAAAAAAAAAATGTCTTTGTTTTTCGAGCGAGTTATTTATATAATTGGTAAGGCAATAAGGAGGTGCTTTGTTCTACACTTACCAGGCGTAGAGTTCTTGGGACGCATCGATATGTTACGCGGGTTAAATCACTCGTAGAAAAAGAGTGAAATTGACGCTCAGTTGAGTGCTGAAAGGTTGTAGGTGTACGAGACCATTTTTTTTTTTCTCTCTCTCTCATTTTTTATAAGCAAGAAGAAGAATAGAGAAAGCTTATAAAATTCACAAGACGTGGAACGGAATGTTCGTATGTAGTAACGAAGTTATTAATAGCTCGTGAAAGAAATTAAAAATAAAGGCTTATTTGCTGGGCTTTATTGTTTTTAATGAATAAATGGTGTTAAAAGAATAAAAATTAAGCACATTATATTTAATTAAAATAAAAATATTATGTCTTCAATTTTCGTGATAAATGTTTAAATGTACTTATGTAAAACCAATTAACAAATAGAATAGGTAACTGAAAAAAAAATTGTTAAATAAAAAGAAATAAATATCTATATTCCTAACAAAAATAGAATGTGTTTTTGGTTGAAATATAGATATTTATTTATTTTTATTTTAATAATTTTTTTTTTTTTTCAGTTGCCTATTCTATTTGTTGTCTATATATAAAACAGAATGTGTTTTGTATATTGCATAGCCTTGATTTTTTCTGTTCATAATTTTTCTGATAATACATTTTACTTATTACACTATTATTATAGTTAAAAATAAATATGTTACGTAATTTTGCAATTTAATTTGAAAGATTCTTATTAAGCCTGATATCGGTTCGAAAAATTTTTTTTTAATCACATTTAATATTTTTACCCAAATATATTGGATAATTTCTATTAAATGTCTTAAAATTTATTTATTTTATTTTTAATTTGTTTTTATTTTTCCATTTTTATTTATTTATTTTGTGACGCTTACATTTACATTAAATATTTTACGTGGGAAAAAGAAATTTAACTGATGTTTCTTTTCTTTCTTTATTTAAATTTTTCCACACTGATTATTATAATACAATACAAAAAGGGTAATACATTCTTTTTATTGATAATAACCTTTAACCAATCTTATTTATACTTGTAATTTTTTTTACCACCAAATTATTTTGGGACATAACGACCATAGTTACAATTGAATAAATTACCAGTAATAATCGTTCCAATTTTATTCAAAAAAATTAATCTACAATTTAAAAAAGTTTCTTATTAATGAAATATCATACGTTTAATAACAATTATTTCAAACGTTTTAACCTCTCGCATATATATCTTTTTTTTTTTGTGTTTTTTGTGTTTTTACTAATTGAATAATTGATGTTTACCCCATCAAGACTTTAATAAAGAAATGCAATTGTTCGGAGTTATTAATTATGAACTCATCACCAGATGGCGCTCATCGCATTTGTGGAATTTTTGTTCAGCAGACAATAAAATATAATTCGAAGTCATTGATGAATAATTAATAGTATCTCATAGATAATGAATAAAACTTCCCTGGAATAAAATTATTAAAATCAAGCATAAAAAATCGATTTTTATAATTAAAATTTTTGAAGGTAGATTCTGAATCTATTTATGGTTTTTCAAAATGGATTACCCATGAAATTATGGGTATTGTTTTGCGGAGAATGGATTCATGACTTCCTGGACGACTTTCAATGTTTCTTATTGGTCGTTTTATTTATTTTTTAAATTTCTTTCACGAAATAACTATATAATTAAACATTTCTTATTGGCTTATTTTTTTTTAATTTCTTTCACAAGCTAATAATTAAATGATGTGAATTTTTTTTTAATTTCTTTTCTTTGAATAATTGTTAAATAGTTTATGAGTAACTTGTATAACGGTTAGCCGACTATATATTTTTTAAATATCTTCAATATTTGTAACATACACCTAAAGAGAAACTTCGTAGATTATGAATGTTATATATTTCATTTAACCATTTCACAAAAAATTACATATCTTTTTTTTTTTAGGTGCATTTTTAAGTATAATAAATCTACGACACGTTACTCACATTTTGCAGTATATTTTTTTTCTCATTCAAAGATTGCTTTCATTAGAAACTAACCTTCCCGATTGCTTTTTTTTTTTTTTCTTCACATAAAAGTCGCCAAACAGCAATAAAGCGGCAAAAAAATTTTCCGAAAAACTAGAAGAACTTACTACCAAAAAAAAAAAAGAATTGATCATACATTTTTGAAAAATTTCATTAAGCTCAAAAATTAAAAAGCTATTTATGCTTAACAATTTATTTACAAGAAAGACAACAGAAATTAAAAAGGTAAACACTTAAACAAGAAATAGAAATTTACAGTTTCGAACAGTTTACAGAAAATATTTGCGATTTTCCTCTCGAATTTTTAAAATCAAAAACCTTAAAGATTAGAAACTTTCCGGCCAAATTGGTAATCATGGCCATGTAAGATAAAGTATTTATGATTTATAATTTTGTGAATTGAATTAATAATTATTAATTTAATTCACATAATTACAAATAATTATTAAATTAAACTACAAATAGATTAATTATTTTACATGAGAAAACTGAAAAAAAAAAAAAAAAAAATGGTTTCATTATAAAGAAATGAACCATGGAGCAAACAGGAAGTCAGAAGGGATGGTGAAAATCTCTTATTCTTTCCATCCCCATGGAATTCTTCGCCACCCTCATTAAATATCGTCTGCCCGTGCTTCTCCAGAGACGGGTGTGGAGCAGAACCACCGATTTCAGACATCCACATTTTCCCCCTCCCCCCACACACCCCAATCTAAATCGTCTGAAACATCCAGATAGGGGCCCCCTTCTCATCTGCGGCTGCATAGTGATTGCTAAATATACGGATAAATATAATAATCATCCGAACAGACGATTTGAGACAGCCCGTCCCCCTCCCAGTGCCTTGTCAACAGCACAAAAAAGGACGAGGCTCTGGTCCATGAGTGGCAGGTATAACAAGAAGAAAATTGCCGAACGGGATGACAGCGCAACTGGATAGCGATCCATCTTCCCGACTTCCGCTCCGCAGTTTTAAATGGCGAAGGATGACAAATGGAGTTTTAGAAGCAAGGTCGCGCGGGGATTGGTAAATAAACGAGATCGTTATGCAAAAACACCGTACTGGGTGGGACGACGAAAAAAAAAAAATTGTTAATAATGACGATATAAATATGCTCCCGGTTCGAGTCCGAATAAAAACGTCAAAACCGAAGACAGAATACTAGGTTTTTTAAAAAAAAATGTAACGTATTAAAAAATGAAGAAGAAAAAATGTATCGAAAAGAATGTTATTAAAAAAATCATTGTTTTAGTAGCGAAAAATATATTTCTCGCACCCACCAAAAAAAAAAAAAATAAATAAAAAAAAAAAAAAAAAATTGATCAATCAAGTAGATAACAAAAAATTGGTTTAAAAAACTAGTACAAAAAAGATTACAAAAATTTGGTAAAAAATATTGGTACAGAAAACAACAAAAATTGGAATTTTTTTTTCAATTAAAAGGTTATTTAGAAGCATGGAATTATTATTGGAAGCATACACTCCAATGGGGATTGATGGCCGATGTAACTGGAGCTCTGGCGCTCGGTGCCACACATTTCGGGTTCGAGTCCCAGTGGTGACATGGATGTTTTGTAGCGGTTCGGAATCCACTTTAAGGCCGTAGTTCCCGATCTCATATGACCGTTGGGTGTTCACAGAGCCCAATCGGACTTCTTCTCACTCACATCATCCCCAAACTGTACAGGGGCAACTCATATTATATATCTGGGTATATATATTTTTCTGTAATACTACATGGCGCACCCTTTGAGAACCACTGGATCAACGTTTTATTTAAATAGAATACAACGAAAGGAACCGAGAAATGTTAACGTTTAGAACTTTACTGAAATATTTAATTGGAAATATTTTTGTTAATATTTTAGGTTATCGTTGTACTTCAGTTCACTGGTACCTACCTTGCTGTACAATAAATGCTGTACTTTATACTTCCTATAATTGGAAGTACGACTTTCGATAGTGAATCGCTGATTAATTGAGGAATTTTTTAAACATCGCAGGCCACGTGGTATGCACTTATGTATGCTAAGAACGAGTTGATAACAGACATTGTCTTCCAGGGTTTGTTTTGGTTTGACGCTCTGCTGTCATTTTGTGCACACTTTGGACTAATTAGACCGAGAGCTACAGTTAAACATGGAATCCGAACCACTCACAAACATCTATGCTACCGTCAGAATTCAAACCTGAAGCCGGTGGTATCTATGGCCACTGCGCTAGCCAATTAGCCATCATGCCGCTCTGGCCTCGTATGAGAAATAATGCATGGAGACTGATATGCCTGGAGGAAAGGAAGAATACTGATGTTGGCACTCAAGAAATACAACATTCATAATCAATTCGAAAACTATGAAATTCGCTATACAAGTTGAAAATTCTAATATACATACAGTACATTAAAATACTCAGAAACAATTCCCTTATCCTCCTCCCCCTACCACAGTGTCAGAAGCGACCTGATGGCCAATTGGTTAGTGCTCTCGCCTATTCTTTTCAACAAAGCTTATCAATTTAAACTGTATCGTACTATTGAATGAAACCAAGCCACAATTGCAAGTTTTTAGTTCAATTAGGATTGATGAAATTCAATGGCTTGTTATAATGTTCATACAGATATGGGCGGCCAGATGGCCAATTGGCTAGTCGGCTTTAGGTTCGAATCCTGGCAGTGGCAGGGATGTTTGTTAGTGGTTTGGAATCCACATTAAGCTGTAGGTCCCGGTCTAGTTAGCCTAAAGTGTGCATAAAAATGGCCGTAAAGCGACAAACCAATCCCACAGTCAGAAATATGTTATTATTCAAAATAATAATAATAATAAAGTTAAAGAATATATTGTAACGATATTATTGCATCCACAAACTATCAAAACTAGTCTTAAAAAAAAAAAAAAAAAAAAAAAAAGAAGAAGATACTTAGATAAATAATGGCATTTCTCCAAACTCAGAGCAAAACAGTGACCAGATAAAAACCAACTTAATGAATAATCCGGTTTATCCTCCATCCCGTGCAGCAAAAGCTGCGTTGTGAATTGGAAAAACTCCTGCGTTTTTTCAGAATAAGTCAATTAACGACGTTCGCAAGATAGCGTGACACTCGATACACTGCGTGAAGGGGGGGAGGGGGAAGCGAATCCGATCATTAGGAGGCATAAGCAGCGAGTTGTTCTCTCTTCATAAAAGGGTCACAGACTCGGCGAGCAGCTGGGTAAATAGTTTCCGAAAGACCAATAATAGGTAAGCGGAAAAGAAAGTAACAGCAGCTGTGGTATCTTTTGACCACATTATTGTTAGGAGGTCGTTATATGCATATAACTCAAATCCGGCTTAAAAAACTGCTCGGGCTGTAAAAGATAAAAAAAACTACAGCAGTCTATCGTTCACATTTTGAGTGTTTATTGAATATAGATGAAGATTTCACTAATGTATTATAGTACGTGAGACAGAACTCGCAGTTATTTGTATATTGATGAATGGAAATAGACATATTCCATTCATGAATAAAAATAGGAGCACATAAAATGAATATCTATTATTATTCTTGAATTTGAATTGAGATCTATAATTTTGATAAATGCTTAAATCTTTACAATAAATATAAATTCAGATAAATATTTGCCCAGTATGGGCATTTATACTTTTAAAAGCGCCAGTTTGATTTGTCGCTCTACGGTCATTTTGTGCATACTCTAAGTTAATTACACCGGGACCTACAGTTTAAAGTGGATTCCGAACCACTCACAAAACATTCATGCCACTGCCAGGATTCGAACCTAAAGCCTGTGGTGCCAAAAGCCAGAGAGCTAGTCAATTGGGTATCAGGCCACACTGAACTATCTGATCATTTGACAATGGAGTCAACCTCTTCATCGGTTTAATGAATCACTTTTGGGGATATACGTTAACTCTCTCTTTTCTGTTCCCAAATATGCAAGTAAATTTTAATTAAAAGTTAAATTAAAATTTTTTAAAAATAAAATTAAATTTTAATTTAATTTTCTTCATTTAAACTCTGAATATGAAAACTTAAAATATTTATAGAAATTAAATACTAATAATTAATTTGAAGTATATTTAGAAAATGAGTAGTTAACTTTTTACGGAAACTTTAAAAGGTGTGTGATATTATTAGAAAATTTCATTAACAAAAATGTACAAATTAATTTAAATGTCTGATAATTCAGAATCTAACATTTAACAATATAAAAAATGTATGTGCAAAGGTTATATGACAGTTATCTTGGCACAATATCAGATTAAGTTTGATTTTGATTATGACTTCTGTACTTAAAATTGGCTTAAAACGCATTAAAATATTTTTAAAAATTTAACACCTTAAAGAACACGCTACTTTCTCTTCTTTAGTTTTTAGTTCATTTTAGTAAAAGCCAATACTTATACAAAACATTTCAGATTCTTGAGTATTATACGCTGCTTATCTCTTAAGCGTCCTAGAATGATTTTCATCATTTCAGAGAAAAGCTCTAAGGGATATAATTTTCTGGAATTTCATTCAAAAATAAATAGACAGATAATGTGATTAATAATTATTTAAAGATGTTATTTCAAAACAAATTATCAACTGAAAAAAAGATTGAAACTAATTCACTGAATTACAGGAAATGATAAGATTAATAAATCCATAAATGACAAAGATTAAAAACACAATTCAAATGATTTTCAGTATCACTGAATGTGTAGAAATATTCTTCGGTTGTCCTTATTCAGAATATTTCTATATTCTTGAGTATTATACACTACTTATCTCTGAAAATGTACTGAAATTATTATTCTCTTAATTGTTTGAGAGAAAAGTTCGAAGGGGTATGATTATCTGGTATTTCATTGGAAAATAAAAGACTGACAGAAAACGTGATTAGTAAATGTTTAAAGGTATTATTTCAAAAGAAGTTATCATTTGAAAACACATGAAACCAATCCGCTAAATTCCTTTACTGACTACTATAAGGAGTATCACGAGGTACATAGGAAAATGAGATTAAAATCCATTTCAGATGTTCTGAAATGTGATTAAATGTGTAGAAATATTCTTCTGCTATCCTTACTCAAAACATTTCTAGATTGAGTATTATAACGCTGCTATAATGATTGTCTTCAGCCAGAAAAATCTAAGGGGTAAGATTATCTGGTATTTCATTCAAAAATATATGATAGGCAGATGTGATGAATAAGTATTGAAAAATAGGTGCGCAGTAGATCTACCTCCCCGTGGTGCACCTGGTAACACTTTTCAGTGGCTAGGAAAAAGATCTACAACTTGGCATTATGTTAGATTAATGAACTCTGTTTCAGCATGTTTTGTTGTATTCTCTGTTCTTTTTTTTTTGCTGTAACTGTTCATAATCTGCCATTGGAAATAAAAAAATAATAATAAAAAAAGTATTGAAAAATTATCTCAAAACAAGCTGTATCATTTGAAGCTAATTCGCCATACATGAATGAAACCAATTTGCTGAATCACTTTACTGACCATTATAATATGTACTATCAAAATTTTGCATTCCACAAATGAAAGGAAAAGGAGATTAAAACACAATTCACGCTGCTTATCTCCGAAGCATACTGGAATGATTTTCATCATTTCAGAGAAAAGTTCGAAAGGGGTAAGATTAGCTGGTATTTTATTCCAAAACAGATGACAGGCAGATAATGTGATTAGTAAATATTTAAACGTGTTATTTCCAAACTAGTTATCATTTGACCATACACATGAAACCAAATAGCTAAATTCCATTACAGACCAGTAAGAAGTAACATGAGAGATACAGGTAAATGCGATTAAAATAAGTTTTAGATGTTCTGAAATGTTATTGAATGTGTAGAAATATTCTTCGAATATCCTTATACGAAACATTTACAGATTCATGAGTATTATACGCTACTTAATGGATGATTTCTGGAATGATTTTCTTCGTCGTTTGAAGGAGAGATTAGAACGGGTATAATTATCCGGTATTCCATTCGAAAATAAATGACTGACAGAAAACGTGATTAATAAACAATTTAAATGTATTATTTCAAAATAAGTTATTTCACCAAACATGAAATCAATTCGCTAAATTCCTTTACTGTCCACCATAAGGAGTAACATGAGGTACACAGGAAAATGATGTCCCGAAATGGGATTGAATGTATAGAAATATTCTTCGGATATTCTTATACAAAACATTTCAGATTCTTGAGTATTATACGTTGTTTATCTCTTAAGCGTACAAGAATGATTTTCATCATTTCATAGAAAAACTCCAAGAGATAATTCCCTGGTATTTCATTCAAAAATAAAAGACAGAAAATGTGATTAATAATTATTTAAAGATGTTATTTCAAAACAAGTTATCGTTTGAAAAAGCTTGAAACCAGTTCGCTCAATTCTTTTACTGACAATTATAAGGAGTAAAGACATTCCATAAATAATAGGAAAGATTAAAATTTTTCAGTATCACTGAATGTGCAGAAAAATTCTTCTCATGTCCTTATACAAAACATTTCCAGATTCTTGAGTATTGCAAGCTGCTTATCTCTGAAGTGTACTGGAATGATTTTCTTCATAGTTTGAAGGAAAGGTTCGAAACGATATAATTATCCGGTATTTCATTCAATGAGATAGAACAGATCACTCAGAAAAATGTTATCTTTTTACCACACACGAAACCAATTCGCTAAATTCACTATAAGGATTACGAATATTTCCCAGATAACAGCAGTACAGAAGAGTAAAATAAGATCTGCAACATGATTGGATATTCAGAAAAGATCCTCACACAAAAGCCTACTATACTTTTGACTATGGTACACTGCTTATTAAAAAAAGCTTACCTATGTCATTTTAATCACAAGTTTTGAGGAACAAAATTAATCGATACTCATTCAAAAATAAATGACAGGCAGAAAATGTGATTGAAAATATTTCTATGACGGATAAGGCAAGGCTTGTAATCTGCAAAGGGAAGAGTTGAACCAAACTGGTACGGCACGGACATTCTTCTTTGACAGCAGCTTAAAAAAAGAATGATAACTCAAAAGCACCTCCCATTCTTAAAGAACGGTAGGAGGGAGGGATTTGTAACAAAGCATCGTTTGAAGTTTGATGTATTGCCTTCATCCAATGACTAACAAGAGAAGATTGACCGCCAAAAATGCCTTTGGGGAGGTAAAATTTTACAGAAATCCTGTAAGTTTGGCGCCCAATTTATAACAGAAATATTTTACGAGTTTATTTTAACGAGTATTTTTAAGACGAAAATTGTACTAACAGACGAAAATATTTTTTAATAATATAAGATTTTTTTAAAGTATTTAATAAAAAATTAAATGACGTTTCGAATTTCTTAATTTTTATAGATCTAAATTTTAAAAGAAGAATTTTAATAGAGTTCTGGCAAATGAAATTTTTAGCTTTGATTTTCAGACAGTATGTTTAATTTACTATATACTTAACGTAACACTTTAAAAAAATTATTATTTATTCAAACACAATATAAAAGTTTCTTTACCGTTATTTTTATATCTAAAAAGGCTAATTTCAAAAGAAATATTGTTAAAATGTGTAATCCTTCCCAACGTCCAATTGAAGAATTTTTTCATTCTAAATTAGTTCTTAACACTTATTATTTATTGTTGTTGTTCTAATGCAGCTGGCAATACAGAGACAGTTAATCTTTAAGCCATAAGTAAGGGCTGCACGGCTGTTACTCACTTAGCACTACCCAGGGGACACGTGTAGATTGAAGATACGCTACGAACAATTATTTATTAATTTATAGGAACATTAAATAAAAATTCATCAAAATTAACATTCAATTACTGATAACTTAAAAGCAATCAAAATCATTAGAAGATTGAGATTTAAATCATTTTCTAAAGACACATATGGCGATTTTAAAATGTATTTTGATGTATTTGTCAACTCAATTATTAAAATATCGAAAACCCTTTTCAATACGATACAATAAAAGAAGTTTAAAATGTACGATTGCAAGAATATTATTAGAAAACTTACACAATTTGTTTCGCGAACTAATTAATTCCATTTATAGCTAATAATGCTTCTTATAATTAATTATTAAATGTTTGAATTCATTTAAAATTTTACAAACAAGGTAATAATTAATTGCCTGTTTTTTTTTTTTAAATTAAATACTCTTTGTGAAATATTGGTAAATTTAAAAGTACGTTGATATTTATGATCGGCAGCTTCAAAACCGTTTCTTATCTCAAAACTTGCAAGTCCCGCGAGGACATCCGTAAGCAAACACGAAGATTAAAGCATCCAAAAATAAATAAATATTCTTCGAGTGAGAGAGGTGGGTTTTATCTGCCATGTTATCACTAAATTACGCTACAAATTTTGAGAAGATAAGAGAAAAAAAAATTACTTCAAGGGATCCAAAAGTTCTAACAGAAGAAATTAAGAGGGAATTTTTCTTTTTCGAACACTGCTAGAACAATTACCTGGATCATCGTCACCTTTTTAACTGCTTCACTGAATTTACGTTCGCACGTGAGAGAAAAAAAAAAAATAAATAAATAAATAAAAATCGTTTGCAAACTTGACGCATTGTTATGGTTATATTTACTTAATGTTCTTTTATTTTAAAATGTTTCATTCTTTTGTTCGAATCATTAAATTGGACTATTTTGTCAGACGAAGAACATTAAGCGGATGAATAAGAAAAACTAGCAGCACAATATAAATTAGTAAATTTTTATTTATGTTATTTCTTAAACATCTTTTTTATCGTATTTATGATATTCTAAACTGATAAATAATTGTGAAATAATTAAATTAAAATTAATTTCTTATTGTATTGTAAGTATATAAAAAAAATGACATTATCAATTTTTTTTTTTTTTACACTTTCAAAGAAAAATTTAAGATAACCATATAAAAATTTTTAAATTTTACGGACAGAACAATTTACATCTCTACATTTGAAATACGTCGTTTTAAAATGGATTTATGTATTAAATAATATATGAAATTTTTTTTTAAAGAATATGAATTTAGAATTCTCACAATTTCTGAATATTAAATACCAAATATGGCAGTGTGTATCTATATTATGAACAATTTTATATTAGTTTTAATAATTATATTGAAAATTATTAACAAAACATTTTCTGAAATATTTTTTTCTTTTCTGATAAGTTACAAAAAAATTCAAATTTATTTATCAGAAAAAAATTACGTCCTTCTTTTATTAAAAAATAATCAATTTCGTTCACAGAGGAAAATAATTTCTTATATTATAAAACAGAAAGTTTTTCCTTTGAAAAAATATAAAACTTGAAATCCAATTAAAAAATCTTTAGATTAAATAAAAAACTTTGTATTTTTAAATATCTACATTTTAAAAACCTTTAAATTTTAATACATTCTTTAACATTTGCAGTTTTAAAAATTTATATGAAAAATAATATATACTTCGAATATCAACATCAATACAAAATATGTTGCAATCAAATGAGTTAAAATTTTGTTACATTCTTGATGTAATTGTAATTAATTTATTCAAGTTTATCAAAAATATTTATGTATAATATTTATAAGAGATGTACTTATTGTGTTTTCAATGTACAATTTATCTAAATTTTTAAAGAAATATTACTAGTATAATGTAAACAGATTATTTTATATTAGAATGTCTTAATATTTATATTCATTTTTTTTTTTTTTTAATTTTTAAAATTTCA
Source organism: Caerostris extrusa (assembly GCA_021605095.1). Classification (NCBI taxonomy): domain Eukaryota; kingdom Metazoa; phylum Arthropoda; class Arachnida; order Araneae; family Araneidae; genus Caerostris; species Caerostris extrusa. The sequence continues at coordinate 25,953 of BPLR01002044.1, forward strand.
TAAAAAAAATAAATTTTTAAATAATATTAAAAAGTGGAAAATCAAAAAATTCAAGAATCACATTTCAAAATATTTGCATCTAATTAAAATACAAAACAAACTATTTTTAGGCATTCATAACTTAATAAAAATTAAATTATTATTATAAAAAATTACTCGTGCAATTTTCTCTAATTATAAGATCATTATTTTAAAGCTTAAAATAAATATTATAAACATAAAAAAATCTTACCTGAAATTGCTCGAAATGGAACATCTGAATTACTAAAACCTCGTGCCGTGTAGGCATATCTGACATCAGTACATGTTATTTCTTTAGCAGATACAGTACTAAGTACACTACTTGCTTTCACACAGTACATTGAAATTAATAAATATGTAGCTATACACACAAGTCTGCGGAAATTTCTTGATGTGCACATGCTAGATGCCATGCTTTCTCGTTTGACAATGTACATAAAACCTAAAATATATATATTACAGTAGAATAATTCCAGTTATAAGTGAACAATGAAAATAAGTTATATCTAATGAGATGAGCACGATTTTAAAAGCGCTAAAATTAGCATTCCCATTTCCGATCTTAAGGTTATGATATGCTACACCTTCGTGGTCTGACCATGCTAGTATTGAATCGGGTAAGCGAAGTGCATTTTGACAGACTTCAGTGGCTGTTCCATCTATCGGACACTACCCCCTATTTCAGAATCTTATTTGCCATTTCACTATTATCACTCATATCATATTATGTTTACAACAAAATTTATAACATTTAAGTTTATTAATAATTGTACTTCTATTTTAAATATTTAGCTATATAAATGTATCTTTTTGTTTTTTATTAGGGGTAATGTTTAACACTTGGAAAAGCCAGATTGAAAATACTGATTAAATGCGTGCTTTTTAGTACACATTTTATTCACTAGATGGCAGTATCAGTATTCGATGAATGAATGAAGATACCGAGTAAATAGATTTTGTTTTCATTTAAGACATAAATTTGCAAAAATTCTTTTTTTTTAAATGTTTTATTCATTATTGATTAGCGTTGAAAATTATCTAATTTAATTTAATTTTTTTTTAATATACATAAAAATCAATTATCACTAAAAATTGAAAAATACGAATTGTTAGTAATTAAACTACTATTATTTATATCATAGTGCAGGGTCAAAAAATTTTCTTAATTTTTTAATCAGATATTATTCACATTTTTTTTCATTAAGAACACCCAGAAAAGAATAAGTAATAAGAAGCAGCTGCTTATAAAAAGAAAGAAAAACTTATCATTATAAAAATGTTTTTTTTTTTTTTTTTTAAATTTCAAAATAAATTATTAGGGAAAAACATATCTAAAAGAATTTTCTCCTTAAAGAATTACTTTTGAAATAAAACTTTAAAAACCCCATAAAATAAAATTTAAAATAAGAAAATATTTTTGTACCCTAAAATTACATAAATCCATTGCAAAATTTTGAAAAATAAAATTTTCTTTTATATATATTACTGTGTTAACATATATAGTTTACACTTTTTATTAATATTTTTATTTTAAAGCTTTAGCTCAGTTAATTTTTAGATTGTTAATTTATTCTCATAGTATATTAATTGATTTCTTAATTTGCTTTTTATTTCAAAATAAATTATTACGAAAAAAATTATCCAAAAGAATTACTTTTAAAAAAAAAACTTTAAAACCACCATAAATTAAAATTTAAAAATAAAATATTTTTATAGCATAAAATTATACAAATATATTTTTGAAAAATAAAATTTCATTTTCCTTTATGTATATTAATTTGTAAAAATCATAGAGCTTATGCTTTTTTTCTTGTTAATTTTTTTTATTTCAAGTTTTAAATCCTTTAATTTTTATATTGTTAATTTATTCTTATAGTTTATTAATTGATTTTATAATTTTGTTTGGTGCAGAAAACTACTTTTTAAAAGCAGAAATTAAAACATTAATTTTTAAAAATGATGGAGAGAAATAGTAGGATTTTTATTTAATAGATGGCGCCACAAATACTAATTTTGTCCTGAAAACAATTTTCAGTATTGATACTATTAAAACAATTTCAACATATTGATACAAATTAAAGAAATTAGAACAATTTTCAATATTTTCAAATATTTAATTTCCATAATTTAGAAATTAAATGAGGTGAGAATTAAAATAAATATTTTAGAATATTATGGTTTGTTTTTTATAATTTATATTAAATCATTCAAACTTTATTATAATTGAACAATTTAATATAATTGATAAAAAAAACCCGTAATATTCTAAAAATATTTATTTTAACTATTACCTCATTTTATTTCTAAATTAAGGAAAATTTACTTGATTCAGAAGCGTTCATTAAAGCGTTTAAGGAACGATTAATTATTAATATTATGGCAGTTCCGTTTCTTACATTTATTTATTTATTTTTTAATCATTTTATGAAAACTTTTTACTAAATAGTATACAGAAAATTTTAATTTTATTGTTGCATTTTAATTTTTGTTAACTGTCACAATGTACTTTAAACATATATTGTGGAGGCATCTCCTGTAAGTATCTCTTTAATATAATAAATATTAAATGAATGATTAAAATATCAGTCTCTCTCATAAAAAAAAAAAAATCTAGTCATGATATCTAGATAGTCTATCTAGACTTGTGACATAGCGTTAACATGTAGGCATGGCTTGGGTTTGAATTGGTTCTTCTTTTTCTTTGTTTAAAATCGATGAGCCTCGTGCACCATTTATATATCCAACGAACAGCTCACTGACGGGTGAAGACGAGAGAACTTTTAGAAGTAACTGCACTGCATTTGCATGACGCATAGGAAAAAAAACTGGAAAACTCCCTATCGACACGATAAACTTTATATATACTGAACGCCTCGACCTATATTAGACCTTTAACGAGGCGGGCCACATTCATGTTCAATTGAATACTGTAACTTTTATTTACAAACATTATATATATATATATATATATATAAATAATGAACTCTGGGTTATTATACATTGTAATGAAAAATTAAAAATAAAATTTGATCACAAGTGCACGATTAAATCGCAAGAACAACTCTCTCCAAGGTCGGAGATTTTAAGAATTCTCGAGTCTACGTCGAATCTAATTGCCTGATCTGCGGCAGACCTTAACTATCACTTTGAAAAAGGTGGAAACTCCGGCCTACTCACTGACTTCAGAGAAAAAAAAAGAAAAACAGCACTTCAAGTCTACTCATCGCAGAACTCCTTCTTCGTCTCCCAAAACCTCCCTTTCCGAAATCCGTCAAGGGAGGGGGTCGGCTTACCTCACTTCTCCTTGGAGTAGACATTTCTCAGGTCCTGGTCGATCACCAGTCATGATGGAACAACTCATGTTGTAGTCCATGTTCAATCTGTAGTTGTTTCGATCTGTGAAGGTCTCCCAGACATTCGCTAATTACCTGAGTCTCATAATACATGATACCGGATATCTGCTATCAGATTTGAGTGACAGATTGTTCTCGTTAGTGCAAACCATTAATTGCATGTTATATAACTACCCCCAATACTGCTTGAGTGAGGAGTTTTGATTTGAGTGGGGGTTGTTATTATGTACTTGTCAAGGAATATATATTCTTCTCTCTGGGGAATGAAATGCCAAAACTCTTCCAATGAGAAAAAAATGCTACAACTGTGCCAATCACCGTGGTGTTTCCTCGTTTTTGAAAAGCAGGGACTACAATAATGCCGTCAGTGAATTCGAACTTCTGCCCTTCTGTACGTTAAATGCACACGTTGTTAGAATTGGTTGACGCTCCGTATTGCAGTCACTCCTTTCAGAAACAAGTAGAATCCATGATGATTTTAACAATACGTGTAAGCATTTCACATTGGCTATCAGTTTAGTTGGAGGTCTTACTTTGAAAGTTGGAATTAATGTTCGTCGTACACCTAAATAGAACACAGTGTCTGCCAATAAAAAAATGTATACCACTTAAACTTTTAATCAACAACTTCAAAATTTAAGCGTGGAATTCCATTTCATATGTCGTTTCCTTGTAAAATAAAAAAAGAAATTTACCAAAACAATAAGGTTAACTAAAAAAAAAAAAACTTTTTTAATTTTTTCATGTTAATAATTAGTTTATTTAACAGTTAATATTCAAAATACCCAATTCAAAGTTACTCGACTCGAAGCAAAATAAATTATGCAGAACAGAAAGATTCCATATTTATGCCAAGGAGTAGAACGATAAATCTATATGCTGGAATGCTCATCTGCTAGCTAGAGAAAATGAACACTCTTGTGTTCAAAATCGAGGAAGCAAAATGTGGGCGAGTAGATTGACCGCCCCGCCATAATGCATTCTGGGTAAAGCGGAATTTGATACATATATGAAGTTCTAGGGGTGAATAACCTCATGTAAAGGTTCCTAACGTTCGAAACAACAACAACATGCATTGGTTCAAAAAAATTAATAAAAAACCAGAAAATTTGGGATTCTGATATTTCAATTCTTTGAACTTTAATGAAATTAAAAATAATATATATATGAATCAAACAGTGTTTCACAAATTAGACATAAAAACAGAAAAAGAATTAAAAATTGTAATCGGCTGGACCGATATACAGATTAACCATCAAATTTAAAATTTAATGTTAGAATAAAAGATTAACAGCAATCTTAAAAAACTATAAAATTCCAAACGATTTTCTTGTCTTGAAAATTTTCATTTTCTGTTTAAAATAAAATTGTCTTTGCTTTCACCAGACGATCTTTTAAAACAATTTTACATTTTTTAATTATGTAATTATTAGCTGTTGAAAGAAAGAAATTTAAATAATTACTATGTATAAAAAAACTCGCTAAAGAAATTTAAATAAACCAATAAGAATAGCTCTAGAAAGTAATTAACAAAAATTTAACCAATAAGAATCTTTGCTTTCATCAGACGATCTTTTAAAACAATTTTGCATTAATTTTTCTTCTGATTTAATTTTTTAACTGAATTATGCAATACTTACTCAGTTTTTGTAAATAAATATTATATATAAAGAAATTCGTGAAAGAAATTTTTAAAGAAGAAGCTGTGAAAGAAATGTAAATAAAATTGAAAGTGATCAAGGACACGAAAAGCCTCATTCCCCAAAACAATAACCATATATTTTATGGATAATAAATAAAAAAAAAATAACTAACTATATACGAAGCAATCATGCCACTAGACGGCGCCAAAAAAAAATAAAATTTTGTTTAATTTCAAAATGTAGTGATATTGTTTTAGAGATTTTTGATTGTCTAAGGTTAAACGAACAGCGAATTCAACGGTAAAAAAATTTTGTTTTTCAGCTGTACTGAAAGCACACGCATATTCAAAAAGAACACATATATTTAAAAAATTTACCGTTTTAATTTTAAAAAAAAAAAAAAAAAGATAATAATAATAATAATAAAAAAAAATGCTCAATTTATTATTTATTGATTTATAATCTGCTGAGCCGATGTGCAAGTTACCCATAAAATTTAGAATTTAATGTAAGAACAAAAACGCATTTTAGCAATCATAAATTAAAAAAAAATTAAAAAAATAAAACTATAGAATTCCAATCTTGAAAAATCTCGTTTTCACTTTGAAATAAAATTGTCTTTGATTTCACCAGACGATCTTTTAAAACAATCTTACATTAATTTTTCTTGTGATTTAATTTTATTACTGAATTATTTAATAATTACCCAAATTATTTTGCAAATAAACATTATGCATAAAAAAAAAAAAACCCATTATTTATTATCCATATATTTTATGGGTAATAAAAATATGATTGTTTTCATCATTGAATACGCAAAATGGAAACATAAAAAAAAGTATCTGAGTTCAATTTGTAATTAGCTTCATTTTAAAGTGAGAGCACACCCCACAGTGATTCCATCTAACAAGAAAGATAGCACTATTGCAAACTCAAAATGATGAGATTTATTAATTCTATTCACTTTCTGCACAAACTTTCTTGAAAACAAGTTCTTTTGTTTTCAGTGATTTAGAGTACATTTCGGCTTTTTCTTGTAACAGTGGCACTGATGTTTTGGTTCCGACACTGCTTAAACCATTTAAGTAAGCACTTCTCCAAGCCGGGAAATTCTGCAATTCGTTGTCTTTTGCAGGAAAACTTTGACCGTTTTCAATTTTTTTCATGATGTCCGATTCGTTTTTTATTATTGTTGACAGAGTACTCAATGGCAGGCCAAATTGTTCGGCAACGTCTTTTTTCTTTTGACAACTCTACACAGCTTCAAGCACTTCAAACTTTTCAGCGAGAGTCAAAATTTTCAGTTTAAGTTTCACGTTACTCATCTTTTATCAATATTATTGGAATACTGTTTTTAAAATAGATGTGTATTTGAACTACTTTTTGATATTTTTGCAATCGACAACAAAAGATTTGCTTCACTAGAGTTCAAAGGAAATCAATAGCAATAATAAGAATTATAATAATATTTCATAGAATTGGCTATTCTATTTACTGTATACTCATACATTGTTATTATTTACATTATTTTTATACTCATACATTGAAACAATTGACGTGCATTACTCATACATCAAATTGTCCTTAAAGTCGGTAATTTATTTTTCTTCGAGCTATAGAGGTAATTAGTTTCAAATGATCGAGTTGTAAAAACAAACATTGCTAATGTTCGAGATACAGAGGTCCAATTTTTTTTTTTTCGAGTTACGGAGGGAAAATATATATACCAAAATGGCTTGTGGGGATTGACTAATTATTTCGACATATATATATTTTTGTTCTAATGCAGCTGGCAAGCACGCAGACAGCTGTCTTGGATGCCTTAAGGCAAGCGCTGCACAGACGTTACTCACTTTGCATTACCCAGTGGGCGCGTGTAACTTGAAGATAAACCACGGACGTGGAGTAACAATGCCCCCGCCTATGATCATATTAGACCAGGACCTACGGTTTAAAGTGGATTCCGAACCACTACAAACATCCATGCCCTTTATTTTGACATATAGAGGGTTGAAATTTCGAGTAATGAAGGTTTAGGAGTTTGAAGGGAAGGGAACAAAAATTTTTTTCGAGTTTTGGAGGCTTTCGACTTATTGAGGTTCGACTTAAAAGAGGTTCTAATGTAGTTATATATATTACATACAAGGTGATGCTTAGTTCTTGTGTCAAACTTTAAGTGGTGGTACAATTTACTAAACATGCCTTTTTTATAGGAATGTACGGTCGGAAGTGACGCGTTAAGGCAAACATATTTTCAAGCGAATATCTCCCACGGCTACGCACGATGCCAACTATGCACAACTTGCCACGTTAATAGTTTCAAGTCCTCTGGCTGGCAATTCTGATAAGCTGTTTAGTCTATTCTTACTCTGAGTTTCCATTTACGAGACTTCAGTTGACTCAATTGAGAATCTCATTGCTCGACTCACCATTGCGGCTGCGAAATGCTTGTCATCTTCGGAGCTGTTTTCCAATCATACACCGACACCTTCAAGCTTGTAGACCTCATGGTCGACATTTTGAGTATTTATTATAAGCATTGAATCAAAGAAGCACTTTGCAATGATGCTTAAATAAAAAATCTTCTTCTTTTACAATCTTTTTTTTTTTTTGTGTTCGAGCCATAACGCGTCTCTTCCGAATTTACATTTCTATACAAAACAAGTAATATAAAAAAAATGTAAGTCAATTCCTTCTTTTTTTTTTTCATTATATTGCAGAAAGTCCTTTATAAATAATTTTCATTCCTTTTTTTAAGTTTATCTCTCGCCATCTATTGCTAGATACATGCAACTTAAATCGAAAAATAAACTAAAATTAATTAATTAAATTTAATTACTGAATTAATATTTGAAAAAACTGTATTAACATCCAGTGTCATCCACCACAAGTTCAAAAAAAATGTATTTGAACTTGAGTGGATGAATAAAAAGTATTTTATGAACGATTGAAAATTTGATCAAGATATATAGAGGGAGAGTGTGAGCTAATAGAAGAAATTGAAAAGAATTTCAAAGTATAAATTGAATGAATAAAAAAGTATGTTTCAGTAAGCTGCACCATGAAATTTGTTCCATGGCAGTTGATTCACTTTATATATATATATATATATATATACACTCAAGAGCTAAAACATTATGACCACCTGTCAATAACGAGTTGGCCCACCATTGGCGCGCAACACGGCTTCAACCCGCCTTGGCATGGATTAATACCAGTTAAATACCACTTCCACCTGATCACGTGCCTTCCACGTCATCCAGGCGAGTTCATTGCAAAATGTAGGGGTGGTCATAATGTTTTGGCTCTTGAGTGTATATATATGCACAGTGGTGTGCATGTTATTAGATCCACACAGGTAACAGTGGTAAAAATCACTTAGACAATAACTGTATCTTTTCATTAAATTTAAGTTTGTCACATGTTGACAGCAACTGTACAAATATTATTTTAAGTACTGGCATCATTGAATTAATAAATAGTGCACGTGCATAAATAACAATTTTTTTTTAATTGAGTTTTTCTGATTATTCTTTAATTCAGGTATGAATTGTTTTTATTTTATTATTTATTGTTAATTACATAACAATGTGTTATATCCATTGATTAATACTTTCTGTTAAATAATATGCTTAAGTGTAAAATTTATAAAATTTTTGTTGTTTTTCGGAATTGGAAAAGGCTTCAGATCTGTCACCTAAGAAAATCGGCGAACTATCTGGTTTGCTTAAGGCAAACAGGTTGTCACAGTGTGAAATGGCTGATATTGTAGGAGTGAAGAAGTTCTGTAAAAAACAGAAAGAAAATTGAATAGGGAGACAATTTACAAAGCAAACTTAAAGGGAATTGCGGGAGGAAACACATAACAACCCCACGAACAGACAGAAAAATCCTTGATACATGCTTAGAAAACAAAAAATTCCTAAGCGCATGTTAACTAAACATATCAAAGACAGAGATATTTAAGTTTAACAACCTACTGTGTAGCGACGACTTTCTTGGCTTGGTTTGATTTGTCGCTCTACGGTCATCTTGTGCATATGAGGACTAAACACACAGGTACTTACAGTTTAAAGTGGATTCCGATCCTCTCACAAACATCCATGACACCACCAAGATTCGAACCTGAAGCCAGAAGCTAGCCAATTGGCCATCTGACCGCCCATATCTGTATGAACATTATAACAAGCCATTGAATTTAATCAATCCTAATTGAACTAAAAACTTGCAATTATGGCTTGGTTTCATTCAATAGTATGATACAGTTTAAATTGGTAAGCTTTGTTGAAAAAGAATAGGACGAAAGGAATAGAGAAATGGTCCACATATAGAACTTCACAGAGATGTTAAATTCAGATTATTTTTCAGTGAATTTTTAAGTTATCTCTACTTGAGTTCACTGATATCCAGCAGTACGATAAATGATCTACTTTGTTGTTGTTGTTATTATCGTGTCCCTCATGGAAGGAGGGAAGAGGGTTGCAGCTTCTGTTCTGATGGAGCACCCGTAGGTAGAAGTCTGACTTCTACTTTGTGACGCTCTTACAGTCATAGGAGACCGGGACCTACGGCTTAAAATGGATTCCGAACCACTACAAACATCCATGGCACCAGCCGGGATTCGAACCCGAAACCTGTGGCACCGAGCGCCAGAACGCTAAACACTCGGCCAATCAGGCCCGATCTACTTTGTACTTCCTAGAATTGGAAGTGAGGGCCTGATGGCCGAATGGCTAGCTCTCTGGCGCTCGGTACCACAGGTATCGGGTTCAAATCCCGGCTTTGCCCATGAGTGTTTGTAGTGATTCGAATCCACAAACGGTAGGCCCCGCTCCTAATAGGATCGTAGAGCATTGTGGGGGCATTGTTACTCCGCGTCCGTGGCTTACCATCAAGTTACACGCGCCCCCTGGGCACAAAGTGAGTAACATCGGTGCAGCCCTTATAGCAAAAAAGATCACGGTCTATTTGCCAGCTGCATTAGAAGAAAAAAAATAATAATTGGAAGTACGACTTGCAATAGCGAATCGTTGATTCATTGAGGATTTTTTAAGCATTGTATGTTGCCTTATGTATGCCCACGAACAGGGTGATATCAAGGATATTGAATTCCAAGTTTTAATTTGATTCGATTTGTCGCTCCACTGTCATTTTGTGCACACTTTGGACTAATTATAATAGGACCTACAATTTAATATGCATTCCGAATCACCCATAAACATCCATGCCATCGCCAGAAGAATCTGAAGCCACCACATCACATCATGGGTTAGAGCTGAGTTTGGGAAATGATGTGGGAGAGAAGAAGTTTGATTAGTCTCTGTGACTCTCTACGGTCATAACTGCACAGACGTTACTCACTTTGCATTACCCAGGGTACGCGTGTAACTTGAAGATAAGCCACGGACGCGGAGTAACAATGCCCCCGCCTACGATCATATTAGACCGGGACCTACGGTTTAAAGTGGATTCGAACCACTACAAACATTCATGGCACCGCCGAGATTCGAACCCGATACCTGTTGTACCGAGTGCCAGAGCGCTAGCCACTCGGCCATGAGATCCCACATGCCAGTGCTACCAAAGCGCTGGCCACTAGGCCACACGACACAGAATTTGGCTGGTTTGGTGACAAGAAAATTATAAAACAAGCCAAAACTTAATGATTTAAAAAAACCGGTTGGAATGGGCCCGAAAGTACAAAAACGTTTCAGTAGAAAATTTGAAAAGAGTAAATATGAATTGTGATAATTATTATTCTCCCATGAAAATTTATGTGCGTAAGTCATAAAGAATGTTTTTCTTTTGAGCTGGTTTGCTTTTCAGACGAGTCCGTTTTTAAATCGTGACTGATAAGTCAAAGTTTTTTAGAAGAACGCCCGGAGAAGAATACCATCCTAACTGTATTGTTCCGACGGTTAATCATGCCCCTTTTATCATGGTGTGGTCTCTGATAAATTTTAGAGGTACTAACCGTCTTCAAATTGTGCAAGGTACTGTGAAACAAGACCAGTACAAAAAAATCTCATAAGAGCACTCTTCCCTCAGCTCTCTGGATGGTTTGGTGATGGAGAAGAACCAATCTTTATGCGCGGTAGAGCTCCTTTTGAGAAGATCTAATGATAATTATGAAAGTTATTCAAGTCGTTCCTTTTTGGGGGAGTCGTCTGTAATAATAAAAAAGCGCGCATTCCTCAAAATCATTAGCTTAATTTGTAGCTCTACGGTCATTTTTTCCACATTTTAGGCTAATTAGACCGCAACCTGCAACGTGGATTGCAAATCCCTAACAAACATCCATACCACCGCGAGGATTCGAACCTGAAGCCTGCGGTACCAAAGACCAGAGCGCCAGCCAATTGGCCATCAGGCCGCTCAAAATCGTGGAGCTGTTGTTGTTTCTTATCCCACTTTTTAGACTTCTAGACCAAGTGCACGAACCGTATGGACTTATGTTGAAGGGAAAGGGGACAACTTCTGTTGTGATGGAGCACCCGTAGATAGAAGTCTGACTTGGCTCCATGACGCTGTACAGTCATATGAGACCGGGACCTACGGCTTAAAGTGGATTCCGAATCACTACAAACATCCATGGCGCCGCCGGGACTCGAAACCTGTGGCACCGAGTACTAGAGCGCTAGACATTCGGCCATTCAGGTCCATTGTGAGACTGCACTGATTATTAATGTATCGCCATTTCACATTTGAAATGGTTCTCCTGACATACTTTTTAACTTGAAACTTTGAAACTTTAATCAAATAAATATGTTATCCAGACAAATAGTTTGCTTAAACTTCATTCTTGTAAACTGGTTTCTTCTTGGAGTTTCGATTTAATTTCCTATCGATGTATAATAATTATAGTGTGTTATAGTAATAATAAAAATGATTAAAATTCTTTTGTGCGATGCTTTGATATGTACCAGATAAAAATTTAACAAATTCAGAGAAGAGAATCGAATTTATGCGATAGAATTTTTAAATTATAAGGGTTTTTCGAAACTTTATTTTTAATAATTTTTAGAATATTAATAATATACAAATGAAAGGTATATAGTTGGTACCAGATAAAAAATAATCTTGGTTGTATACCAGGCAAAAAATAATGGATTAAATTGAAAACAAATTGGAACTTATAGAAATATTTTCTTTTAAATTGTAGCACAGATAGTTATAAGGTGCTGTCAAATCATATGTTCTCTCTCTCTCTCTATTTGTGTTTATATATATATATATAAAGGTTATGATTACATTTTTACCTGACTTGAGGCTCAGTAGTAATGTGCATTGCGTCGCTGGTGAGCATTAGGGTTGAGGTTCAATTAACTTACCGCATTGTTGTAACTATTGTTTCACAAATGAGGAGACTCGATGGCGTTTGTGATGTTCAATAACTTGGCTTGCTAGCCAGACTACCTAACGGTAATTTTTGAGTTTCCTCCAATACTATACGCAAATGTGGTGAAATTATCCCTACAAATCATCCCGGAAGGCACTGCCCTTCAGCGACTCAGAGCCAAGTCGCATTTCTACCTACGGACGCACCATCACAACAGAATCTGCCCCATTTCCCTGCATCCATAAGTTGGCTATTCATCGGGTATCCATCCCGCACTGCAGGACACCGAAGATAAGTCAATATCATGTCCTGCAAAGCGTTACAGGACACTGAGGATTAGTCACAACAACAGAAAAGTTGTGATAATAGTTTTTAAGAAATCATATTATGTTATATACAATATGGCCAGAGCGGCTGTTATTAGATGACAAGACGTATTTAAAGTAACTGGTTAGAGAACCAACGAGGGATGATGTGATAAAAACGTCTGCAGATGCTGGAATTTGTCTATGGTGGAGATGAGGAACGATAAATCTGTAGGCTGGAAGTCCTTCCGTTCAGTTCAAGGAAGAGAAAGAATTTGAACCTTCAGATGTCCCCTTTGAGTTTGTTAGTTATAAATGCAATAAGAAAATTTCATGCGTTGTAGTAGGCTCTAAATAGTGCATCCTGGATAGCGCTGTATTTATTAGTATATGTCATTAAAAAGTTTTATAATATAACATACCCGAATTGTCTAAAGAGAACATAACTAGAAATGCATATATACATTTAAATAAACGTGGGACCTGATGGCCGAATGGCTAGCGCTCTGGCGTTCGGTACCACAGGTATCGGGTTCAAATCCCGGCTTTGACCATGGGTGTTGTAGCGGTTCGGAATCCACTTTAAGCCATAGGTCCCGGTCCTAATAGGATCGTAGAGCGCTGCATTGTTACTCCGCGTCCGTGGCTTACCATCAAGTTACACGCTCCCCCTGGGTAATGCAAAGTGAGTAACATCGGTGCAGCCCTTATGGCGAGGATCTCGGTCTATTTGCCAGCTACATTAGAAAAAAAAAAAAAACAACATTTAAATGAACTGTAATATATTTATATTTTAAAGTCGAATGTAATAGCTGGTTTCCTTTTTATTATTGTACACAACTGTTATTTTCTAAAAAATTTTTAATAAATATTTTATTTCACAATTCCCCAAATAGAAAAATCACTCTTACAAAATGCTTGAGAGGAAAGAATTGAAAACTTTAATAATTTTGACAAAAAGGAAAATTCTTTGTCTCTGAGTATATCCAAAACTCAGATGAAAATTTTGAAATTACCTTTTGAAAAATTGTTTTAATCATTTATTCATATTTATAAATGAATAAATGATTATTGTGCTGCCGTAATAGGGACAAGGAGGGTTACAATAACGTTGAAAGATTTTGTAGGGATGTGTCCACTGTTCCTGATAGTGGGCAGCAGTGATTATAGTATGAGACCCGAGTCCACTATTGACTGCCGCATTCGCCACATGGCATCTGCAGCTGAAATTCGAGCACCAGAGTGGCATAGCGAACGATAACAAATCGATTACTTGAGGTATACTTTCAAGCAAGACGCCCGTAGCGTTCATGCAACTAACTCCAAATAAATATCTTACTCTGACAACTCTCTCTAAAAATGCTTTATGTGGGGAAATCTAGTGTGAGTCCAGCTTAATTTTCTATTCATGCTAAAATGAAACCTAGAAGCTTCATTGTGGAAATTTTCGGTCTCCATTTCAAAGACTACGACGATCAAATGAATTGAAGAATTCTCTCCAAAATTTTGTTCTATAAAACTTAAATCGACGGAAATAGCAAGCATAGACATCTTCAAATGGGTAAAGTGTTAAAAGCGGAACTTCTTACCTACAGTTATAACTAACACTGTAGATTGGCGAGAACAAGCGTTATCTCTTTCTCGGGGAGCAGACATATAGGAATCCAATACAGGTGAAATAGACGTCATACATGGCAGACTGTGTATTTTAAGCTCCAGCCTGCGGCTTTTTCTTTTGGCGCGAGTTCTTATATTATTGATTGCGTATGGAAGATTGCGGACATATAGCATCATTGTGAATAGTGGTGAAATTGTTGTTTCTAAATATGCCAAAGTTAGAGTTTTACAAATCACTATCGAAAGTAAATTTCCCAAATTTAATATCTCACGCCCAGAAAATCAGTGCTATTTTTGCTTCATCTTATATATGGGAATAAGTGTTTTCAACTATAAACCTTAGAAAGAATTTTTCAGAAGCAGACTGACAGATGAGCATTTAGCCGCGTTCCTTAGAATCAGTACATGCCACTTCGAACCTCAATATAAGAAACTTTTAAAAATGAAATCGCAATTTCATTCATCTCATTAACATATTTAAATTGTAATACTTGTATATTGTTATTAAAATTTTAGAAAAATTTGTCTTGGCCCGTCAAACTTTTTTTTTTTTTTTCGATTTTTGGCCAGCGACCGAAAATGTTTGTCCATCCCTGTACTAGAAAGACAAATGTGTAGCAGATTCAGAACCTGCAGCATTGTACTTCCGTTTGTCGCCAGTTTTGAACGAACACTTCTAGTGATGGAATTTGAGAAATTTGCACCTTTTTTCCATTCCTCGCCGAGTTCAACGGAGATACTTTTTCTGGCCCATGGAATTATGGAGCTCGTAAACAAATCAAGGCAAAAACACAGTCTTCATCTTAGTTTGTCGTACTCTCGAAGTAGTATGGCTGCTTAAGCTATTTAGTTCAGAATCGTCTGAAAATCTCTTACGGATGTCTTTTGTTATGAGACTATCTGAATTTCGTTTCATTCGGTCGTTTCTCCAAATCAAATAGCATCTGTGTTATAACATAACTGTTTATTATTGTTCAAATATCTGAATTTGCAGAAACAACCCCTACACAAATATGACTCTATTAATGTACCTGTTGCCTGATGGTCAATTGGCTAGCGCTCTGGCCTCAAGTTCGAATCTGATGGCGGTATGGAAGTTTGTTAGTGGTTCGGAATCCACGTTAAACTGTAGGTCCCTGTCAAATTAGCCCAAAAAAGTACGCAAGATGACCGTAGAGAGACAAAACAAACCAAACTATTAATGTACCAATCTTATGCCAGTCCAAACTCAGCTTTTCAGAGATCACTGGATTTCATATAAGAAAACTTCTGCTACTCTTCGTCGACTTATATCTCAAGAGAAACGAAAGCGGCCTAATAGTCAATTGGCTAGAGCTCTGGCTTTTGGTCTCACAGGCTTCAGGTTCAAATTCTGGATGGGACATAAATGTTTGTTGGTGGTTCGGAATCCACTTTAAATTGTAGGTCCCTGTCTAATTAGTATAAAGTGTTCACAAAATGACTGTAAAGCGACAAACCAAACTGAAATTAAAATATTGGAACTTAGTTTGTGACTCTGCATGTTATAACGGAAGAATTTATAAAACCATCAAAGCAATTCACAACATGCATGATATTCCTGAGAATAACAGAATTTTTCTCATTAGAAATAACTCCTCATTTCAGATGCAGATCAACAAGTTAATCTCTTGTCCTTTTACTTTAATAAATCCTCTATAGTACATTTTATTCCTTTATAATTATAATAATCCTTTTTCTTTCGTTGAATTTACAGATGAAATTAAATCTACTCCCAACACGTCATGTAGAAATAACGTAATTCTACCCAAATTTATCAAAATCTTCCCCAATTATTATCTTCAATAACTTCTACGTATTTTTAATTATATCTGGATCACAAGCAACATCCCGGAAGAATGGCTTACTGCTGAAATTATTCCCATCCTCAAACCAAACAATGATAACAGTTCTATTAAATCTCATCGTCCAATTGGTTTAACTCATATCTGAAGTAAAATTTTCGAAATTATCGTGCTCAAGAGATTTATACATTTCTCAGATTCCAAAAAATTCATTATTGTCATTCAGGTTTTATCCTTTTCAAAGACTGCATGCACAATCTATCACTTCTTCACCACAGAATCGTAGGAATCAAGAATATGAACAAAATTTTTCATTTTATTAAAATGGATATCTCTTTGGCTCCAATTCTGAAACGATTCCATTTGGAGAGATGGGTTAATTTACAAACTTCTACAGTTGAGAATGAAAGGCACGACAGCAAAGTGGATTCACAATTTCATCAACAACTGAAATTTTATTGTCAAAGGGAAGAACACTGTTTTGAGGAAAATGTTTTCCACACATAAAGTTCAACAAGATAGTGTTCTCAACGCTTTCCTTTTCATGATTTGCATGCGAATTATCTTTGAGATCATTCCTAAATATACTGAATGTCTAATTTAAGCCGATGATATCTTTCTTTTTAGCAGTGATCAACTTGAAAAAGTTCTTTCTAATCTCTTAATTCCATTTCATAAAATTTCACAGTTGTGTAATACTTATAATTTCATTCTCTAATCAGACAAAAGTGAAGCAGTTAATTTAAAAAAAAAAAAAAATCCAAACTGGCATCTGCAGATTGATAACACCAATATCCAATGGAAACAAAATACCCGACTTCTCGGTCTTATTTTTTTCGTATAATCTCAACTTCAAACAACATTTTTCTTACGTTGAAAAAGAATGCTATTAAAAAAACTTTATACCATTAAAGCAATGGCTGTATACTCTTGGGGATGCCGTTAAGGGCATCTCATCAAAATTGTAAACTCCCTATTCGTAGTATTCTAAAATAGGGCTCTTCTATGTTTGTTTCCTCTTGTCACAGGAACCTCTAAATTCTCACCACCGTGTACAATATTGTTTTACGGTTTGCAACAAGTCTTTCTAAAGGGACTCCTATTTCAGTATTATACAAAGAGGTGTGCCAAATTCCACTCTTCTATAGGCAGTTTATGTTAGCAGGACGCTTTTTTTCTCAAATAAATTTGTTTCGATCCATCCTCCCCTCTCTATCAATATCTCAGACTAGAGAATTATTAGCATTAGCATATTAGGATTAGCATATTCTCCACTATGTTTAAGTTGTAGTAAACCAGTAACCGATAAACAAATTTTATTTTAATGCTTTAAATATCACATGCAAAGAAAAAAATTGAAACAGGCTTTTGGATACGAAGTTTGATCGTATTCTTAGTTAGTTGGTATTAGCGACGAACCTTATAGTAAAACTAAATTAATAATTAATTTCCTACAAGAAATTACGCAGCATTTGTGTGTTAACTTTTGTATTATTTAGCGATACAAATACTGCAGAACATCGCATTTCGGTGCTTCTTTTCTTTAATTTCTTTGAAAATAGTCAAACTCTTCTGATTATTTGAAAATCTTTTTTATTTGTATTATCTTTTCCTATTTTATTTTTCGGATTTCTTCTTAAGAGCAATTGATAAATTGAGATAAAGCAGCTGACGCGAGTATAAACTTCAAAGCCAAGTCGAGTAAGTCGGAAACTTGATGCAATGAAATGATGTTCTGATTTTAAGAATGTTGGTTGTTTTTCTAATCACGACCTGAAATATGTGTCAATTCGAACATTTTTGCTATAATAGAAATAACGTGATTTAAGTTGTTTCTTATTTTTGTAGTAAGCTAAATTTTAAAACATTGAATCGATTTTATAATATAAATAGAGATGGCTCATTGTAGGTATGATATGCAATTTTATATTGTTTTATTAAATTTTACTTCTGTTTTTTCTTTTGTTGATTATTCCCAAAAAATAATAAATATTTTAAATCTTTAATATCAATTTTATTTGTCACTTATTGTAATTGTTTTATGCGAAGAACATACATTTGGAAAATAGTATTATACAAAAAAAAAGTTGCGCATTTTAAGCAAACGATAATGAAAAATATGGAATATATTGATTCTTAAACCATTTTAAATATATGGTATTTATGAAAACTTTAATTTTTAAATTTATTATCCTAATTAATAATCATTAATAAATTAAATAAATTTATTCACCTGCAATTAATTACATTATACACATTTATTTTAGAATTTTTTTGACATATTTGTTTCACTTCCATTCAAATTTAATTATTTAATCTTAAGGTAGCTTATAAATGTCAAATAGTTTTCTTATATACTTTGCTTTTATATAGTTTATGCATTTCATGTAAATGATCATGCTGAAAAAAAAAAAAAATCTCATTTTTTTTTTTTTACAGTAGAATGTTTGCAAATACATTTTATAAGAATATGCTTTATGGAATGTGACATGTTTAATAACTATTTTAACTAAGACATATCATAATATTGTATATATTGCTAAGTTCTAAATGATTATTTGTGCTTGCTTTGAATGTCAAATACTAGTTATATTTAAGATTTTTAATGCACACATTTTTTTTTTTTTTTTTTTAAATATTTTTTACTAAAAAAATATTCAAATCTCATAGATTTTCAGTATATTGCATATTCAAATATTTCTTGATTTCATATATTTTGTTGCCTTTTTAAACAAAATATATATGGCTGGGCAACCTAAATGAAGCCAACAGTTATACTGTTTTTCTAGGTCATCACAGCATGTGCAATATAACTGGTAGGTATTGTATTTTAAAAGAATTATTAGTTACATGTATAACTTTTATCACTGATCATGAATAAAATGTAATTTGAATTATACTGAAAAAAAGTAAAAGAGAATTTAACATTATTTTCATCTTCTATAAAGCTGCAACTATTTTTAAATTTCTTAACTACTAATAAAATAATTTATTATTAGACATTTTTTTTTTTTTTTAATTTAAATGTTTTATCAGTGAAAAGGATGGATAGAATAGTAATTTTTTGTCCCCCCTGCAAATTATATAAACTTGTCTGTTGTCTGTTATAAGAAAGTGTTATGGAGGCTAAGTTCTAATATAAAAATATTCCAAAGGAAATGAATCAATTGCTGCCAGACTAGTATGTATGCTACGTTTGAAAATTAATATAAATAACTACAGAATTAAAAAGAAATTTTATTGTAAAATATTGAAAAGAAAATTGGATTATCTTGTACTCATATAGAATAATTTTAACAATTATACACGCCAACATTTCATGTGATGTGGAATCAATTTGGTTTTTCAGCAAAGGAATGCCATAAGTATTTCCAGAAGGATGCATTGGCATCTATTGTGTTATATTTCAGTGAAGGGTTTAAATAACCAGTGATTGATGAAATAGCATTATGATTATAAAGATAGGGCTGAAGAGCTATACAGCATTAACTAAAGCCATTGTCCTTTTGGTAAATTGCATGAACTGAATCACTATCCATATAATTAAATAGATGAAATGGTGGGTTTGTCAAATAGATTGTTATCCAGTTTATCAAACTAAATGCTATGACTATGTGCTACTCAAAATCAAATATGATCAGCAGTCTGAGCACTTTTTAACACACATATGTAAAGATTATCGTCACTGAAAAAAAGTGGGATTTATTGTTGAAGAGCATGTTCTCCTAATTGGCTATAATGTAGTTTTGTACAAATCTGAATGTAACTGCATATCAAGATTAATTATTTTTAAAAAATTCAGGTTACCAGTTTCATAAATTTTTATGTTATGCATTCTGAAAATATATCCATTACTTTTTTTAAATGTTAGCTCAAACTCTGAAATAAATCTGCTCAAATAGTTCATATGATTGTGTACACAATGGTAAAACACAACCATCCGTAAGTGGATCATATGCTACTTTGTCTCATAGTGTGGGAGGAGGGGATAATTTACTTCACATTTCAAAAAAAAATTCAGTAGTATTCATAATCACTTCTGCTATATATATTGCGATATTGATGGTAAGCACAATAAAAGGGATTAAATTTTTGCCAGTTATCTGCAAATAATCTCCTTAGAAGCTGTTGTTTGGTATCAAATAAATGAAGGGAAAGTACAAGTATGTGGGCATAGTATACTGTATTGTACTGTGTTATAATTAGCTGAGGCAGTCGAACATCTCGTCATAAGAAATGGTTATATTTCTTTGAACAAAATAATGGTAAAATTCATTTATATAATCAATTCTCTTCTCTAAATTCTACCATGTGACTCCTCTCTTATAAATATTTTGTTAATTATTATGTAAAATTGTTATGATGCCTCAAAAGAAATTTATTTATATATATTCTTATATTATAACCAATAATGTAGTTTAAATTTTCGCTAAACAAAATATGGTATTTTATACTCTTTTTGGGCCATTTTCTTGTCTTTAGAATAACCACTTTTCATTATTGATGGAGATATTTAAAAATTTATATACTTTAATTATATTTGTGTTCAGATTTTATCAAGTTATAGTGTATTAAGTTTTAGCCTAATTTTATGTGTAAGCTATTTTAATTAATCGTTCTGAAAATTAATATTAGAAATAGCATTATTTAATTTTACAGCATTTATAAAAAAAAAAAATTATATGTTTGTACTTTTGTATTTTCATTTTTTAATGATTTTCATATTTCTTTTTAGTCGGAAAAGACCTCGTCCTTGTGACGAAGATTGTTGTGAGCTCATGCCTATATCAAAGAGAATAAATGACTTGCATATAAGGTACAAAATTTTGTATTTTCGTTTATATTTTGTTTAGTGCTTGCACATGCATAACAAATCTTACAATTTACTTAAAAGGTTTTACTTTTTAGCCTATTTATTTTCATCTTTTGATTTGAAAATAATTTCTTCTGAATTAATCAAGTTTTCTGTTGATTCATCAAGAAAACAAATATATATAAAAAAAAAAAAAAATTATCTTAATGTTTTAATGAAAACTTTATTGTTAAACTTATAAATACTCCAATATATAAAATTTAATGTCATTATTGGCTCTTTTTAATATTTAGTTTACTATTTTATTAGATTTTTTAAAGTACAAATAGTTGTTAATTTGTTGGTTAGGATTTTTAAAAATCTTTATTGAAGATTAGCATCTTTGATTAGAAAAATTATATTTAAAAGAAACAGATATTTATGTCAAGAGTGTAAGTATCAGAAATTTTATTTTCATTACATACATTTTTAGAATGGATTTTGAAAAATGGTTAAATCAATTTTTTGTAATTCCATTTAAAAATAAAATATTTTTGAAAATCATGACTGCCTTAAATAAATAATGGAACATGATAAACTAAATTAGTGCTTATATTGGTACAAATTAAAAGTCATATGAATATTTAAACATCATTAATAGAATTTTAATTTTCCATTTATTTATTCCATTATTTAGTATTAATAAATTTAAATATTTTGGTCGATTAATTTTTTATGATTTTCGTTTATTTATAAAATACAATCTAACAAAAGTTTTAAAACAAAAAAAATGTTTAATTAATAGATTATTTTTAAATTGTACTTTTCATAAAAAATATTTTAAAAAGCATAATATTGAAACTGATAACTAAAACTTATAGAGGTAATGTAAAGGAAAAAAATACTGTAATTATGCGCAAACTATTGCAACAAATTTTGAAAGTAATTCCTAATAAAAATTAGTGCTTCAAATAAAATTCTCTTCACTCTTCCATTTATTCTTTTTATACCAAAATAAATTATTGAGACTTCAATGCTTCTGAAATGGATATAATTAGATTTTTAAAGAAAAATATAGGAAACCCTTATAGAGCAAAGGTAATTGTGTTAAAAGTTACTATGTTATACAAATTTTTATTGCACAAAACAAATCGACTTAAAAGACTATATTCTAAAAGTTAAAAAATACATAAATTTTTATTTATAACTACAAGAAATATGTTTATTAATAGAATTAATTAAATGTATGACAGTTTTATTATTTCAAATTTACTTCATTTTACTTCTAATTCTTGCCTTATAAAATATCCTCATTCTACTAAATGAGGATATTTTTATTTTAATTAAATATTTTCATTTTCTTTGCTCTACTTTTTAAAAAGAGGGAGGAAAAAAAAAAGCACTTATTGTTTACTTTTGATTAAAATGACTTTATGAATTCTGTGTATGTAGCTAAACACTTTGGAGATTAAACCAATTTTTTTATACTTCTATAGAACAATCTTAATATAGAAAGTTCCAGTTTGCATAATCTGCATATATTTTGGGATAAAATTAGCTTTATCATTCTCATTTATGGAATTGTCTTCCAAATTTTCTTAGAATTATTTAGTTGGTCTCAGATATGTTGTTCTAATGCAGTACAGTTAATCTTTATGCCATAAGTCATGGTTGCACCACTGTTACTCATTTAGCACTATCCAGGGGCATCTGTAGCTTGAAGATATGCTATGTACGCAAGTAACACTACCTTCATAAATCTCTACAATCCTATTAGACTGGGACCTATGGTTTAAAGTGAATTCCGAACCACTACAAGCATCCATGGCACTGCCAGAACTTGAATCCGAAACCTGTGCTACCGAGCACCAGAGCGTTAGCCATTCGGCCAGCAGGCCCTTGGTTTCGAATATTACAGTAACTTCTCTTTGTTGTACCGTTATTCTGCACATGCTGTAATCCAGCACTGATCAAGACTTTGCTTTCATGTATTTTCATATGGAGTTAGGTGTTTATTGATCTTGACTATCAGATGGTGACATAATGCTGTTCACAGGATTTTGACAAATTTTTATATCATTTACATATCAGAATTGCATAAACGCATTTTACATATTCATATTTTAATTGTTTAAATTTTTGTCTAGAGTGTTTTATCCTTAACACCCTTTTCTTCTTTAGTCTAGGGTACTTTATCCTTTTCCTTTATAAATTATATTGACACTGTGTAATCCATCGGAATCACTAATCTGTCACGATCCATAGTCCCGAACGTGCCAGATGAAAAGGAGATTACTGTAATAGTAAAGCTTTAAATATATAAGATAAATCATTATTTTCTCAGAACATTAAGTATCTTAAATTTTATTTTGATCACAAAAAGGCAATAATTAAGCAATAAAATTTTCTAATTCTGTTTAAATTGTCACAAATACAATTGGAATATCTTGCACAGTTAGATTAGGCTGCTTAAAATTCATTTTGATTTTATTTTTTTCCATGCAAACATTACTATTATAAATTCTTTTTCAAAAATTTAGTTAGTAATTTCTGAGAGTTGTTTTAATTCTAAGATATTTCATGAATATAAATTAAATCAATTTTAAATTTGAAGCAACTAATAATACATAATAAAAATCCAGTTTCTGAAATTTTTTTTTATATTTACTTTCAATATCACCTTTAGAATGATAATGTTATAAAGAATTGAAACAAATCTTTAGTGTGTAAATAAATTATGGTATTTTTTTTTTTTTTACTATATTTTTATTAAATTTAAAAAATTCATTACTTTGAATGATATGCTTGTTAAAAATTACTGCAGTTATTGTTTTTAATATATTAAGACTTTTTGGATTAAAATGACTGTTTTTATTTATGAAAAACAAAAATAGCCTATTAAGGAAAGGAACAGTTACTGTTACACATAGTAATAAACTGCCAGCATTACAGTTTAAGTAAATGGTTCTTTAAAAAATTATATATGTATTTATTTCAAAATATAATTCACAATATAGCAACCTCTCTGTAATCTGGCATGTTTAGTACTATGACAGTACCACACTAGCCATTTTGCCAGATTACCCAGCATTAATGTAGTTTTAAAAGGAATATCAAAGATAAAAATTTAAACAAGTAAAACATTTACTTGAGTAAACACATACATTATACTTAAATCAAAACATTCAGCATTCAATAGTTGACACATTCAATAATCTAGTATCAATCAAAATGTGACAGTAATGATAAACACTAAGCAAAAATACAAATAGCATCCACAGCAACAGTTACCATCTGGCGGTGAAAGTCAACAAACTCATAAATCCATACAAAAGTTTGAAAATGAAGGCTCAATTGATACTTAGTTATAGAATGTGCCAAACTATAAAATGTCAAATTAAAAAAGAGATTATTTTATTCTGAATGATAATAGAAAATAAATTTTTACTCTTTTGAATACATATCATGAAGAAAAATGTTAATATGTTGATAAATAGAAAATAAACTATAGAATAACAAATATTAATATTTTAAGTAAAATTGCTTTTAAAAGCATTTTTCATCTTTTCAATCTTTTGATGTTAGATCTGCACTAAAAGTAAAATTAAAAATTTGTTATGAAATTATTTGAAAAAAAAATTTATTGTTGTTCTTATTAATTTTTAATAAAAGATTGTATACTTTAAATTGAGTTAGATTATGGCATTGCATGTAAAGAATCTGTGAAAATTATGATGAAATATGAAATGATGGAAATTTTTGCCTTATATAATTTTTATTATTTCTTAGATCTGGCTTTCCAGAATCTAGTCCTCCTTAAATGAAGTGAGTATCAAAAGTTTTTTGAAATACTAGTGTGTTATTTTAGTGTATGTATTGTCAAGGAATATTATTTTAATTGTTAATATTTATAATCTATTTAAAAGTTTGAATGTAATTTTAAATTTTATTTGTGTTAAACCAATAGTAACTATAATAATAAAATATGTTCTTTTTATATATTAACAATTGAACAAAAAAATGATCAGGTTGATTATTGTGACTAACAAGATAGCTATTATCAAAGTTTAAAATTTTTTATTCATTCTAAAATTTTATATCATTCTATTTTTATTCATTCTAATTTTTTATTCATTTAATAAAAAAAGCCACTTTTTTTTTTTTTTCATACAAATTTATGCATAATCAATTTATCCTATTTATTAAAGTTTTTTAAAAAATACATGTATGTATTTATATTTCATTGATTTTCTTCAACATTTATTACTATTATTATTTATTAAGTGTTCCAGAGTTAATTTTATTATTCAAAATAAAATTTAGCCCTGCTTCTAGTATCTGAAGTATTCAAATTAATGAAAAAATGCAATACATATTTTTAATTACTGTTAACTGTAAAAAAAAAAATTTTAAAAGAAAAATATAAAGAAAAATTTTATCATTTGTCTTATCTCAACAATTTTTTTTTTTTTTTTTTTTTTTTTGCCTCATTAGTAAAAAAAATATATATATATTAATATAAATTACATTCAGTATGTATATTAAAAGTTAACTCAAATAAAGCATTTTATTTTTATTTTTCATTACTAATCTTAAACCCACAACAAAAATTAGTGCTCATACAAAAAGTAATTTGTTCAGTAAAGCTTCCTTTTTATATAATTTACTTTTTCAATGGTTTAATTCTTTTTTGGTAACTGATACTTCAATATTTAAATTGCTTTAATCATACATTATCAAAGTTTGGATAATTTTTAAATATTCTCAATTTTAATGGATATTGTTTTATATATCTTGAAATTAAGCCTTTTCCGCTCCTTTGCCTTTTGAATTAAAAAATAATAACAATAACAAAAAGGAAAGATTCATTATTATATATGTTCAAAATATAACTTTTAAATATTAATTTCTTTTTTCTTTACAATCTTGTTTGAAATCTGTTTGTTTTTAAACACTTTTAATTTATTCAAATGTAATATATTAAAAATTCATATCTGAAATGCTGCTGCGTTAAAAAAATTTTTAATATTGGATTCTATCTAGCTTTGCAGTTAAATTTATCATTAGAAATATTGTCAAAAATGTTTTAATTCTATTTATGATATTTTTCATCACTAATTTGTTTAAATGTTCTTTATCGCTGAATTAAACTCTCAGGAATCGTTGAAATCTCATTCTATTCTAAGCAAGGAAGCTCTTACATTCTCTTCATATAACATGAGCATGAAAAATATAAC
>BPLR01002045.1:0-58714 GCA_021605095.1 Caerostris extrusa
TTTTTTTATATTAAAAAGAATGTGGAAGATTTTAAAAATCTAACTTTTAAAAGTAAAATATTTGGGTATGAAGAAATATGAATGCTTATTTAAAAGCTGTTGCTTAAATATAAAAAACTAAAAACTTTTTTTTTAAGATTTTCATCTAAAGAAATAATCAAAAACAACATATCATTAAGTTTATAAAAACTGGATTTTTTTTTTTTTTTTTTTTTTATTATCATAAATGATAAAAAAAAAAAAAAATTGTTGAATCTAACAAGTTGAAAAGAGGTTCTCCATTGTCTTTAAAGAATACTAAACAAATTTGTATTATTTTTAGATTTTATTAATATAAATTTCAGCATATACTAAATAAATAATTATTAAAAAACATCTCAAATTTTAGTTTTGGCTTGCATTAAAATGTGTGTGTGTGTGTGAAAAGTAAAAGGTAAACTGCAGTTTTCACATTTAATAATATCTGTATACCCTTTACCTGAGTTATCACCTGGAATCTGGTGGGTTAATATGTATGTAAATGCTTTTGTTTAATATTGTGACTAAGTTAAATAATGGCCACTTGAAAGGCAATATAAAAAATGCGATTCTGTCGTGTACAGGGCTCAGTATTGGAAGTCGAAAATTGACCACAGCTTTTCACAACACAGCACCAAGAGAAAGAGCTAATGCATTACTTACATGTAGTCTTTAATATACCAATGTAAGGAATTTGCAAGCTCTTTTATGTAATTATTTTCTTTTAAATAATCAGTCAGTATCCTTTGGCAAGAGGCAAATGGAGAAGCTGGGCTTGATAGGAAATAATCATCATTCGTGTGTACTTCTCTTGAGCCAGAACCTGCTGGCATAATTGGTCACATGATGCCAGATAAAAAGGGAACTAAACGGCTCCTGAATCCTAAAATTAGGCAGTCTAGCCGGCGGCTGCTCCTCAGATCTATTCCAACTAATGAATATGCAGTTCGTCCTCTGGAATACTATCTCAACATCTCAGTGTAGTGCTGTTTATGTTTGGAAAGCATATCTGTTACAGTCACCAATTTTTTTAATATTGGCTATAAAAGGAAGAATTATAATTATTTAATTTAAATGAGAATTGAATCAAACTAATACACTGCTAGGCATTCAAAATTAAACTTAGTGAAGAAATATCAAAATCATATATATTGCACAAATAATATAAGGAAGAAGGCTGATCACGAAGGTAATCAGCATTTTACATAGATGCTATGAGCCACCATAATGAAAATCTGCACATTGAATGGAAAAACTTTTGGATGTACTTATGGGGTCAATTCTGCTTCTTACATCCTCCCCATTAATATACTGAGAAGGATAACTAGCAACTCAATACTCTAGAATTCTACTCTTGTATTAATATAAGTTTTTTTTTTTTTTTGCTTTTTTTCTTCCCCAACAGAGCATAATTAAGTTTCTTAAACAAAACACAATGTCCACATCTAAATCAGTTCTGTATTTACTTTGAAAAACTGCCTTTTCTATTTTAACTACTTACAAGGGCATTAATTTTCATAAAATGATTCATTTATATTTACTTTGATAACTTATAGATACAAAGAAATTTAAACTGATTAGAAACTTCTTCACAGTATTGTATTTTGAATGACCAGCAATGTCAATCAATAAACAAAACAATATATTTGGAAAATATTGTTGGTAATAAATTTAATTTAATAAAAAAAAAAAAAATTACAATCGGACAGGCTGATATATAGGTTACCCATAAAATTTTTTATTTAATGTAAGATCAAAATGCATAACACCAATCTTAAAAAATAAAAAAAACTAAAAAGGATTCCAAATGATTTTCTTGAAAAACCACATTTTCACTTTGAAATAAAATAGTCTTTGTTTCCACCAGATGATTTTTAAAACAATTTTACATTATTTAATTATATAATTATTAACTGGGGAGAGAAATTAAAAAAATATTATGTAAAAAGCTTGTGAAAGAAATTTTAAAAAATTAATTTCTGAATTATACTATTTTATGCTATTAATTCATTTTAAATAAATATCTTATATTGACTATTTTCAATTTAGCCTTTCCTTGCATTTTAAATTATTTCACATGATTCATTAACTTTTCAATTTGTTCATAATTATTTATCAGTTTTGCCATTTTAAAATAACTCTAGGGTACTTTACGTATTAACGGTACCTTGGCAACAGACTTGGCGGTTTTTAAGTGCCGCCAATCTTTATTATTTGGAGTAAAAATATTTTGAAAGCATTGTGTTTTTAAATGAAGTGTTTCATATATATTTTATTATTTGGAACAAAAATTTTAAGTGTAGATTGGCGCCAAATCTGTAGCTGCGGTTGGCGAGTGTGCTCTTTAGTGGCGCAACTGTCGCCAAGGTACCGTTAATACGTAAGTACCAACTCTAGATATAAAATTATTTAAAATTAACAAAATACATTAATTTTCACATACATAGCCCCTTCAAATTAAGTTATTTTAATTAATAAATATGGACTTTCAATTATTGTTTAGTATTAATATACAATAGCCTCTCTTTAATCTGACATTTAATAATCTAACCTATAATCTGACACCAAACGAGCTTTTGCTTTATTTTTTTTGTATCGATTCGGGCATTTATTGAACTCAACGGCCAGATGCCGAAGAAATGCTGCTTAATTTGCCAGTTTTGCTAACTGGTACCAGCAGTGGTCCTGAAAATGCTGGATTATAGTGAAGTTACTGTACTAAGTATCTACCTAGGAAAAGTAATTTCTGTGAAAAATATAAGCATTAACAAATGCTACACAAAATATAATATAAATTTTTGTGAATAAATACCCTATGTTGGTTCAAATTTTGTAATTCTTCCTTATGAGTAGCACAAATATGATGAAGTGTAGCTAAGTCACGAGCAGGATCCCCAGAAAAGGTTTCATCTGGCTCTGGTCTTTCTGGAACATTCTATGAAATGAAAAAGTAAGATGTAAGATTTATATAAGCATATTTCTGATAAATTCAACATTAATTAACATGAGAAATTTTGACAATAACTTACCGATATGTCATCAAGGAACTTTATCATTCTATTTTTGTTTTTCAAAATGAAAGGATTAATTACTTCCATCCATGGCTCCTAGAAAATAAATTAAAATCAAAATTTAAAATGCATTCCATTAGTTTTCAAATGTATAAATTTACAAATACATCAATACAAATATTTTAGTAGAACTCTACAAATAAATAAAATAATAAAACTGTTAAAAAGAACCAAAATAAAAATTTATTATAAAAAATTGAATACATACTGAAAAAAAAATCATGACATTATGAATTAAATTCGGGATTTTTGAAATAAAAATTAAATGCAGCTCTTCATGAGGAGAAGAAACATACAAAAGGCACGATTCCATGAAAGAGCAGTTCATTATGGTGGGAAATAAGACACTAAATAAAAGTAGGTACAAGCAAATGTTCTGCAGGAAACCACATTCCTTCACTGCAATCTTACCTGTTGGTATACTTTTAATTTTCTATTTAATATTAATAATGGTTTCCAATAATAAAGATGAGAATAAATTATTCTTAGGATAAGGAAACACAAAGAAGAATCACTTGCAAAACAGGTTTTGATCCATACATTATTACATTATTATAATAGTCACAAGACTTTTATTCTTTAAATGACAGACAGCAATATTTCATTTAATAAATGTAGGCAGTTGTCAAATCAATAAATTACAAATGAAATAAAATTCTTATAGTAAATTGGCAAAAATTATTATGTACAACTTTAAATAAAACAAAAAAGATGAAAGACTTTACATGAATGAAGAAAACCAGCAATTTTTAACAAATATTTCTAGCCAGCAAATATTAGCTTAATTATCCTAACTTAGTAAATTATATCAAATTCCCTAGGAAAATACATGAATGACGATGACCCTGTCTTGAAATCTTTCATTTCACATCTCTACACACCATCCATTTGCTTGCCAATTGCCAAACAATAATTTAAAATTTCATTACACAGATTACTTCAACTTTTAAAAATTTATGAAATAGAAACATTCAATTGTTTTTTGATTTTTGGTTGACGGCAATCCATATAAAATTACTGATATTGAAAGATGAGCAACAAAATGAAATGAATAAATTTCTTCATAAAACAGCAAACAATCTTATATAAACACATCAAAGTAATAATACAAGATTTAAAAATTAATTTATTACATGAAGATTGACATTTATTGTAACTTAATAATGTTTAATATCACAAACAAAATAATCCAATGACTAATATTAAATAATGAATCAATGTTTGTCTCTTGTAGAGAAAATAATAATCTTAACAGATTAATTGGCTACAATGAGTTAAATTAATAATTTTATTTTACCTTGGCCCCAAATTCAATTAAATTAGCAAGGTTTTGTAAGCACTTTGCCACTAAGATGAGACTCCGGGCAGCAATTTCAGAAGGAGTGTCTAAGAAGATTAAAAATAATTATGCATTAACTGAAAAAAGTTCAATCAAAAATAATAAATATTATTATTAAAAATTTAATGAACTTACCATTAATTAAATTAAACTGACGAGGATTTAAAATAGCAGGACACAATAAACGAAGGAAAATGAAACCACTGAAAAGTAAGAATGTCCATCTTATAAAATATAAAATCAAATAATCTAATAAGTTATTTTGAAAAAATATTTAATAAAGAGAAAAAAAAAACCTTTTATATGTAATGGACTAATAAACAAATTTACAAAATGCAAACAACTGCTTTTTTTTTTATTACTAACCTAACAACTCTTGTTTTAACTAAAGGATCATTTGGCCACTTGGCCATGACATTCTTTTGAAGGCAACTGCATATGTATCTCAAAGTCCTAAATGAAAACAAAATTAATGAACAAGTTTACAAACAGTTCAATACATAAATTTAAAAAAAAAGTTTAACACAAAAATACTGTTAAACATTTATTAATTATAACAGCAAATCAAAAATTTTACATAGTTCTACAGAAAACATGGAATACATAGTATTCGAACAATAAAATTGTCATATTTATTATATAAATATTAATTAGTAAATAAATATAATTTTAATTCATTTAAAAATAAAATATACATATAAAGCAAAAAATTTAAAGTTTAAAAAATACGGGTGAGGGGAAAACTTTTGAAATAGTAATACATTTTGTTTTTAATTTAACAAATTCTTACAGAACTAATTTTTTTTTTTTTTTTTTAAATATTTTATATTGTTTAATTTGAAATTTACTTAGTTCTACTTTTAATAAGGCTATAATTTTAAAATTCAATGACATAAAATATGATAAAAAATACAATTACAGATGTATTTAGATTAATCCGAATTAAAATGATAAATTAACAAAAGTCAATTGAAGAAATATTTAATTTTAAAAATTAGTTTAAATATTTTCTAAAAACTCTTATTTTGTTTTAAATAGAGCAAATAATTTTTAAAAAATTTGGAATGCATTCCAAAATGACATAAATGAATTATTAAAAAAATATACTCCGTAAATAATTTATATATTTTTCAACACATTTTCCCAGTTATTTATTTTAAGGACACTCTTTATATCCTGTGAAATTTAGTAGTTGAGTATTTGTTAAATTCAAACTAAACATTTCAGATTTTATAAAAAAAAAATACGAAAATTTGTAAAAAAAAAAAAAAAAAAAGAATCAAACACTCTACCTTTTTTATAAATTTCTTTAATATCCTTCAAGTACGAGTTTAATAAAAATTAAGCAATAAGCTTTCCAGAAATATAGAAAAGATAAAGTAAAAATGATTTTATATATTTTTGTATAATCAAGTAATCCTAAAAATTTTAAATATTTTTGTGGTTATTTTCTAAAACGATTTTAGAATTTTTTATTTACTTTTAATTTAATTAGTTTTTTTTTTAATTTTCAAAATTTTATATACCTTGGGCAAGCATCAATTGAAGAAAGATAGATTCAATTACTTCATCCAAAAGACCTAGCATGTTTTCAGCATTAGTGCAAGCTTCGATAGGACTTTCCAACTTGCTTGGATTTAACTACAAAAAATAAATATCATAAACGATAGGAATGTAAGCACACAATACAAAAGAAGTAACTGAAAAGAAGTTACAATTAATTTACTCAATACTGACTTCACAAGACTGTCTGCTGTCCATCACTTTCAATATAAAATCTTGAACTGCTTGTTGTAAAAAGCCATTGGCTGTTGACCTCATATAATGATCCATTAGTGTGGTGGTAAGTGAAGCAGATCGAAATAAAGTCGTTGTATCATCTGTTAAAAAAACAAAAACATTATATTTAAATTTTAAGTAACAGTTAAAAATGCATAAATACCACATATATGATTTCAAAATATATTTATTAATTGTAGCTTATCCAACTTGATCCATTTTATTTTAATTCTATGAATAAGTGAAGTTAGAAATCAAATGTTTAATCATATTATTTAAAACTTAGATCTTCTACAAGAAAAAAAATAAGATTATTGTTTTTAAAATACTCAAAAATAAATTATTTATACTGAACAAAGCATACAAAATTAAAAATTATTTTGATTATTTTGAGATTAAGACAAATATGGCTTTGAAGATAAAAATTCAGAAATGTGTATGTTGAACCAAAAAGGATAAAATATTTAATATTTCAAAATATTTATAATAAAATTTTAAATATATTTTGAGTTATTAATTGAAATTAAATATAACAAACCATTCCTTAAATAATATAGAAATGTTATTCCTATAAAAATATATTTAAAGTGAAATTAAGTAAAATTTTATAATAAATAAAGTAACATTACAGAAATTAATTTGTATTGAAAAAACATGAACACGTAGCATTAAAGTCAAAAATTATTTTCTTAAAAATAAATCTACAAACTTAATTAAACAAAATATACACACATTAGTACCTTCAAATTGTATTTCTCTGTCATTCATAGTCTTCAGCAACATTGCCTCTTTCTTCTCATAACGAAATACCCTGAGAACTGCATTAGCAAGGGGAGTTCTATCTCTGTGACACAAATCAGCTAAAACACTCACAACCTCTAAATCTTCTTCCATGATAAGCTATAAAATAAGTATTTAACATAAAAAAAAAAAAAAAAAATACGTTGACCCTTTAACATTCATTGTGCAAATTTTAAAAAATAATAATAATTTTTAAAAATATTTTTTAAAATTTATATTTTATATAAAATACACATCTTTTGAAATTTAATTAGAAAGAGAGCACATAAGGATATATATTTTTTATTAAATATTTAAATTGAAAATAACAATTTTTAAAATTATGAAGATTATTTAAATCAAAAAATAATTTTATACTTATAAATTACACTTTATTTTTAGGGGTAGAGAATAATTTCTAAATGATTGTGTAAAAATACACCTTGTTAAAATATATATAGATGAACATAAATTCGTTTATATATATGCACTTACAATTCAATAATTTAAATGTACCTCTTTTAAAGCATTATATTCAGCTAACGGCATTATAACTTCATGAATATAACGTATTCTGACACGCAGAGATCCCCAATCTTCTCTTATAGGAGGAGTTAAACCTCCAAGAGGAAACCAATCTTCTATTTCTTCACCACTTATTAGATTTTCTAATTCCACAGTTACATCAGCTAAAGATAAAAATATAAAAAATTATGATATATCAAAATTTAATTACTAAGGACAGAACATGTTTGAGATCTTATATAATATGAAAACAAGCGACTCAAATATTGACAAAATATTTTATTCAATACTTTCAATTTATTAAAGTTAAAAATTAAAATTCAATACTTTCCAATATAATTCTATGTTATTCTGTTTCAGTAAATAACATAATATGGCAACAATGCCTTGTACAATTTTTAGCTTCACTATGGTTTGGTTTTTTTAAATCTTAAAAAATTCAAAGTTAGAGCACATGGTGTTTCAATTTTTAGGAGATCCTTGTATGCAGCTAGATAAGTTTCATCATACAGAAATAAATACAAAGTTATAAATTATAATGAAGACATTAAGGAAAAAACATTAAATTTGAGATATGAAAAAAAATTAAATATATAAATAATAGCTACACAGTCATAGTGGTACTTGCAATATATTTACATGCATAGTTAGTCTCAATGAAAAAATGTGCTCCATATCAAAATTACATACATAAAAAGAAAAGAAATTGAATACAATTTTACTACTAACCAATTTCCATGTCTTTAGAACGTTTTCCTTTATTGTAAAGAGTAATAGCAAATGATGTAATATCAGAAGGAATATCTCTGAAAGAAAAAATAAATGTTATATATTAATATCTTTTTAGATTTTGAAAATTAATTAAAAAAAAAAAAATAGAAAAAAAGCCTTTACTGTTTGACAAAGGAGCACATAGAAATTAATAATAGTTTTATATAAAAAAAAAAAAAAAAAATATTTTATTTTAGCACAATAAAATATAGATTCATATCACATAAAATTTAAATATTATTTCAAATTTACAAATAATTTTATATCAATTAAATATATTGTTCATTTCAATCTGCATTTTAAAAGATTAGAAACTAAATCCTTGGCATTACAGTCCATGGTGGGCCAAGATTGGCTATTGGCATTGGCTACAGGAGATCATTACTTTTTTACAGGGTAGGGTGCACTATGCCCAACACTTGACAGTCATATTAGACCGGAGCCTGCGGTTTAAACAAGATTACAAACCACTACAAACATATATGGCACCACCCAGACTCAAACCAAAATTCAAATCTCTGATTAATATGATAATCTTTTAATAATAAGATTTGATTTAAATCATTATTTTTTTATTATATTTAGTTTGCCTTATTTTAGATTACTGAGCAATTTCTTTAATTTCTGATACTTTTATAATTTGTTTTCTTTAGAATTTCATGCAATGATACTTTTATTATATAATAAGATTTAATTAAATGGGCAATCAATGTCAATTGCCAAATGCAATAATTAATATTTTTTACTTTAAAAATATATCCTTCAAAATGCAAATTTTATTTCTCATTTAAAATAAAACATTAATTTAACTTTCATAATTATTTGAAAAAAAATTTAAAAAGAAACATAAAATATCAAATTCAATTTTCACTCACTCCATTAGATATATAATTTAAACCTTTTAAATTATACACTTACTCAAGAATAAAGTCTTCTTCCCAAATTGGATCCGGAGGACATTTTACTTGAGTCCGGCAAACTTTCACTTGGTTTAGAGAAATTATGCAAAATGGATGTGGTACAAGTCTCACAGGTAAACGATGAGCTTCCAGCAATGTCAAATGAAGGCTACGTACTTCAGTTACATTATGTGTAGGTGCTCTGCCTCTAGGCAACTGGGGAGAACAAAGTGGTTTGATAGCTTGTATCCATTCCTACAATTCAATAAAAAAATTATAAATATTTGTAAAATCCTCTTAAATGAATAAAACAAACAGGAAAAATATTTTAAAGGTACAGAAATAAAAGGAAATATGAGAAACTTTTTAATCTAATTTTTTTAACTTAAAAAATTAAAAATTATTTTATAAAAGTAACCAACATTTTTCATATTTTTCTTTAGGAAAGAAAAATTTGAATAATTCCTTTCATAGAAACATTCAATTTTGCATTACAGCTACAATAAATAAATTAAAATATAAAATAATTTTATTTTACTGAGATTTCAAGTTGCACCTAAATTAAAACTAAAATTTGTGTGTAAATTATTTAAAGCATATTTTTTTTAATCCTCAATTCCACATAATTCAATTAGAACAAAACAATTCATCACATTATATAATTGCATTTAAAATAAATTTAAACGAATAACATAAATAAATATAAATATTCATAATAAATATTTTTAAATAGTTTCGGATTTTAAATATTTAGTAAAAAAATGTAAATGATGTAAAATACAATTTAATAACTAAATAGTTATTACAAAGACCTGTGCTAAATCAGGTGAGCTGGCACATAAATAGTAGACAGTACTTATGCATGGTAGAGCCCGTTCAACTAATTGGAAACAATTAGGTCTGAAATATAACAAAGAATTCATAGATGATAAAATTAACTTTCTTATAATTATTCTTCATAAATTTTAATAAGCAACAATTTAAAGCAATTACCTTTCAAACAAACTATCATGAACCATATATAAATAGGTATAGCTCAATTCAATCAAACCTTTTGGTTTTGTTCGCTAAAAATAAAATTACCATAAACATTACTTAAATGCAAAGGTTATAATAATTGTTTAAATAATAATATTTTTTAGAATATGGTAAAAGAATAAATATTTTCAGTGTATTTAAAGAACTGAAAATTAAAAAAAAAAAAAAAAAAAAGAAATTCATTTTTAAAAGCTTCAATTGTTCAATCTTACCCGAGGGTTATCAAAAAAGAGTAGTTGTTGCTCTTTGGCACTGAGAACAAAATACAAATTTTTCCATTTGCGATTCCCTGACCTGGGTTAAAACAACCTGAGAATTAAAGTTACAATATAAACATTTCAGTTAATCTAATATGTAAAGTCAAACAAACATAATAATCAATTTAATTTATGATCTTTTTTTATTCTGATATAAGATCAAACAATTAAAAAGTATTAAATTAACTTTAAAATAATATTTTTTTTTAATTCTCCATTCAGACAAACTATTAAAAAAAGTAATCTTACTCTTTTTATTCAAATAGCCTTTCATTCTTATTCCTTTGTTGCGTTTAGCAATTCCAGATTCACGACTTTCTCGCAAAGTTGCATAAATGTCTTGGGATTTTTGCTGAATTTCTTCAGCTTTACTAAGTTCCTTTGATTCATAAGGTGCCTAAAAAGAAACAAAATAGAATAAACACACACAAAAATTTAAAACCAAAGATATTTTTAAAAACAGTCCACTTACTTTTAAGACAGGATCTCCAAGATGATGACCTTCGACAATTTGTTCCACTTTGTACCTGCTTATAACAGCTTCCAAACTTAAAAGCAATAAATATATAAATAAATAACCTAAATATTAATTTATTTTAATTACAAAATTTAATTTAAAATAAGTTTTTCAGTTTAGAATTACATAAAATAAAAATTAAGAAATATCTAAGTATTGAAAAAATATTATATAAATAAATATAATATAAATTATCAGGCAGCAATTCACATGTTTTTCGTTACAGAATTAAATAAATGTAGAAAAGATCTAAGAGATATAAAATATTAACTGAATGAATACCTGTCAAAACACCTTCCCCCCATAATGTATCTATTTCCTCTTTTTTCTATTCGAAAACGTTGGATAGTGTTGTTAATATGGAAGAACAATGAGTAGTTTCCTGGGGAATTATCACTAGGTCTCACTAAGAAGCTTCCAGGACCCACTGTATAGAAAAAGTAATTTTAATGTTTTTAAAAATAAATTTTTTTTTTTTTTAATCTGAATAAGAATCAAGATTATTATATTTTACAAAGATGATAAAAGAATATTACATCAAATAATATTCCGAAAAAAAATAACTCAATATTTTTCAAAATGTAACAAATGTTTTCCTTATAATGAAGAAAAAGTTTTCTATTCAGCTACCAATTTCAAAATAAAAAATAAAAAAATATGTGTATGACATTTTAATTTATTATGAATATTACACTTTATTAGACAAAGATACTTCTATACTTATTATTTTTATTTATTTTCTTACTTAAAAATAAATATTAGACAAATATTCACTTCTACGAAATAAATGAGTTGTTGTACAATAATAAAATATTTTATTTGCCCTAATCATGAAAGTTATATTATTATTATACTTCATATATATATAGCAAAAATATAAAGTTATAATTTCGTATTTACTTACTTAATCTGTAATAACTGTACAAAATTAAAAATATAATATTTATATCATACTCTTTGCAAGTTTTTCCACGGCAGCTTCTTTACTTATGGTTCCATGAAACCATGGATAAATCTCATTAGGATCAACATCATCATCCTAAAAAATAATAATTGATAGAAAATTAAGCATTACCAATATAATAATTTAATTGCTAATAGTAAAAAAATCTATGTAATAATTGTTATTGAAAAGAATAATTTCATTAATAAGGATTTATTTTACAACAAATAAATAAATAAATTTCACTAGTATAAATAAAAAAGAAAAGGTCAATGCATGATTTTAAGAAAAATTTTCAAGATTTTTCTAAAACATTTTGGTTGAATTATTTTTATGATCATAATATAAATGTAATATTGAAAAAATCAAAAATAGACAATGTATTTTTTAACTCTTATTGTAAAAATAAAATTATTAACTCACCAATTCCTCGACAAGTTCTTTGAATACCAATCCACTTTCCTGAGTACGGTGCAAAGTACACCATAACCAACCATCTCCCATATCATTGTGCACAATAAATATATCACCTTTTAAAAAACTTTAAAAAAAATATTGATTATGGATAAATTCTGTTCTATGGATAAAATATGTTTTTAATTAATTAATTTACTGTACAAAGGAACGGAAAAAAAATATTTGATAAAAATATAATGCATTTAAACATGGCATATTTTCATTGTAAATGAACCCAACTGTTTGGTGAAGCTATGAAATGCAGTTAAATAGAAAAAAATACCATTGACAACTCTTGAAACCAATATAAATAAATTTCAAAGTAGCAATAAATGGTAGTTTACCATCTTCAAACTAATTCCAAATTTGAAGACTTTAAAATCCTTACTACTTTTGTTAACAGATCTCAAGCACCCAGTTTAGACAAATGGAGATACACAAAGTGTTTTAATTTTACTTACAATGGAAGGAAATTTTTAATTTGAAGACAAGTACAAAACTTTTCCATTACTCATCAAATATTCACTAATGTCAATTAAATACTATAATGTTTCTTAAGGTATTTTTAAATGAAACAAGTACAGAAAAACATAAATGTTTACAACCTGATAAAAAAACATAAGAAGTGTCTGTCTGTTTAGCAGAGAATTTTGAGACAAAGTTACTTCATTGGCTAAGTAATAAAAAAAAAAAGTTACATTCTGAATATATTTTCAGGTATATTCTCAAAGAGTTGGGTTCAGTTACATTATTATTGTTTATTTTAAAAAGTAACTAGAAATTTTGAATTACTGGAGGATAATTTATAGAATCAAAACTTCACATTTATAAATTATTGTAGCTCTAAAAAATGATAATGCATTTAATAGCATGGAATAGTTTAAATAATTTTACTTGTAATCTTTACTTTCAGACTGTATAAAATTAAAAGAAATTTTTAATAAATAACAGAATAAAAAATTATTATTAATTATGAATATACTTTGAGAATTATAAATACTAAGTATATAACAATATAGGTTATTATTAGACACAAATAGAATGTTAATTTTACTTGTAATCTTTACTTTCAGACTGTATAAAATTAAAAGAAATTTTTAATAAATAACAGAATAAAAAATTATTATTAATTATGAATATACTTTAAGAATTATAAATACTAAGTATATAACAATATAGGTTATTATTAGACACAAATAGAAATATTTTAGAAAATGGTGCGCAAATATAAATTATACATTTCACTTTATATTTCAAAAAGCAACACATCAAGTAGTGTGATACATCATTGACAGAAAATTTATATAAATATAAAATTTATATTTATATAAATATTTTATATTTTATTGGTATATAAATATAAAAATGCATCATTGACATAGGAATTACAAATTTACAAATGAATACGTAATGGAATAATAAACCAAATTGAATTAAAAATATTGTTTAAATAACAGTAAGTTTACTTAAAAATATATTTAAATAATTTATTATCATGATTTCATTAATTGTGAATTCAATAATGATGGAAGAAACACAAGGACAGATGTCAATAATAAATTTTCACTAATTAAAAAGTCTTATTAAA
Organism: Caerostris extrusa; assembly: GCA_021605095.1. Classification (NCBI taxonomy): domain Eukaryota; kingdom Metazoa; phylum Arthropoda; class Arachnida; order Araneae; family Araneidae; genus Caerostris; species Caerostris extrusa. The sequence goes on from BPLR01002045.1 coordinate 13,982, forward strand.
CATTAATTCAATTTTCAATTAAGATCAATTTCAAAACTATAAATGTCTATAACATTTTTAAAATGTTTTACAGGGTGGCTACAGAAATAGTGAAAATAATTTTTCTCACTTTTCCCTCACTAAAAACTTACAGTATTTCCCTGAGTTATGGCTACTAATTATATTAGTTTCCTGGCTTTCTCCCTCCTCGGAATCATTCTATGTGCACAATATAGATTAAAAAACTTTTACTAGTAATGTAATATGAAAAAAAATACTATATATTTATGAAATTTAATTTTAAAAAAAAACCAGAATTAATTTCCTAAAAAAATCTTTAAAACAGTATATTACAGTAAACCTCCTAATTATTACAAGCTAAACACTTACTAAAATAAATAAAGATCAATTATTTCATTTAAACTATTTTTAAGAGGGTTTTTATTTTTTTTAAAAGAAATTTACAATTTATTTTTTTCTTTTAAAGAAATTTGCAAAAAGTAATAGCAAAACGTCACAAAATGGCGAGCCACAATTCTCCGAAAATATTTTTTTAAAGGCGATACCATACCATTGAATTTTGTTTCTTCTCATGATTGCACACATGCTTGGTATGGAATTATCTCATTGGCAATTTTCTCTAATTTTTAGATAATTTTACCAATTTTCTTGACTTTTCGAGATTTATAAAATTTCCTGATTTCCTGGTTCTGTCACCACCCTGTTTTATTGTTATATTGAGACAAAGAAGAGTATTTAATACCTTATTTCATCAGTATCAGGCATCTTGTTATAAGGTAAAATTGCCACAACTCTTTTCTTATCATTAACAGGCTAAATAAAAAAAAATTACTAAAATTACTTGTGGCTAATACATCATTGTAATATATAGCATACAATCAAATTCAGTTATACAATTGTAATAAAAATGTAATATATTTTAACTACATCATTAATACAAGCATTTTACTTAAATGAATGTTTCATGATGGTTTTAAATTAATATGTAATTGTCAGGTGTATATATATTAATTTTATTCAATTTTAGCATTCGCAACATTTTATTTAATTGGAAAAAAATGGCTTTTGTTTCGTAATAAATAATTAATTACAATAAGTAATTGTTAAGTTACATTTTAATAAATAATAACTGACAGAGATATTAATTATCATTTATTTTGAGAGTTTACACTGTACTGTTTGTATAATTAGTTAAACATAATACAAATCAGAATATATTTCATAGATAATTAGTTCTATTATACTTAATAATTTGTATACATACATCTTGTAGGCATCTTTCACTTATTTATATAACAAAATAAAAGGAATAGTTTTCTAACAATTATAAGCAATTTAGCATGGATTATTTAATTATGTCAAAATATAATTTACATAAATATAAGTATAGTTAATTATTTTAAAATATAATTTATATAAATATAAGCGTAATTTTTTTAATCACTTTCTCTTAATAAAAAAAAAAAAAAAAAACCATCTTCATTGATATTAAATTGTTGTACAGTTTTTTTTTTTTTTTTTTTATTATAGTTTTTTTTATTATTATATTATTATAATATTAATATATTATTATTTATTATATATTATTTTTATTATTATTATTATATTTATATTTTTATTATTATAGTAATAGAAAAAAAATTTTACCCTGCAGGATATTTTTCCCCCCTTGCTTTCTAAGAAACCAAAGGAAAATATTCCAATATCTTTGTTAATCAATATATGATGAAGATATTATTTAAGTGGAGTGCTTGCCTACTGATTTTTTTTTTAAATTAATGTTTACCAACAGTTTTTTTAATTAATGAGATAGTATTTTTTTTTTTTTTTTTTTTTTTTTTTTAGTTTTCCACATTTCTATTATTAATATTATTCTTTTATTTCAATTTTTAAGATAATTGTATCGTTTTACTTTTTTTTTTTTTTTTTTTTTTTTATGCATCTTTTCTATGATAATTTCAAACATTATTTGAAATGCTGCATTAAATATCACATTTATCAATAGTTTATTATGATTGTATAACATAATATAAGAAGAAAAGATGATTTCAATTGAAAACCATGAATAATCCAATAATAATATTTGCAAAAAAATAGAATTATCATTTTGAATATTCCAACTATTTTTCCAAATATAAAATTAAGGAAAAAAAAAACAATTTTAATAAAAAGTAGAAAAGTTTGTATTTTATAAAATTGTTAATCTCTTATTTAAGTGATTTAAAGACAGAAATATAATTTAAGATTAAAAACTATCAAACCTCAGGTGGTGGTACAGGATAAACTAGTCTTTCTTTCTTTAACAAATCTGACCAACTTGTATAGTAACCAATCAAATCAGAAAGTGAATCAAACTGTCTGCCACCAATGTAATAATCACCGCAGACAGCTGTTATCCTAGAAAATAAAAATAAAAAAATTCAAAATAAATACAAGAAAAGAAAGAAGCTAATACATATTAGTTCCTTATGTAATATACACAAATATACTAATCATTTTTAAATATCTCTATTTTTTTTAAAACATTGCCTCAATAAATTAAAATACACATTTTAAACAATTAAAACTGAATATTATTATTCAGTTTCAACTTATTGAATTTATAATTTAATTAAGTTGTAATTAAAAAGAAATTAAATATTTAAGTTAATAAAACCGAAAAAAAAACCACCTTTTGTCACGAAAATGGACAAGCATTTATCAAAAAATGTGTTCTGTTGGCATTGTTTGGTGTTTGAAATTCAGCAAAGAAGGCAGCTTGGTTCTATAAGCACAAAGCTAGAACAATTGCATAATGGTTCTTTTAATGCCCACTTGTCTTTACAGTTAGTCTCACCCATTCTCTATTAATAATTCTGTTACCTGGTACATTAAATTTAAGGGGGCTTCATTCATAATTGCAATCTGGTTCCAATTCAAATTGTTGTGTTGATAATGAATGACCAATGAAATTCAAAGACCAGCAGATAGCTTTCAGACATCTTTTGAGCAAGTCTGGTGTCTGAATGAATGCTTACTCGAATTCATTTGAGTAACCTGAAGTATCAATTCTATCCTCCTTTAAAATAAAATTCTTATTACATACTGAACCATTTTTGCAGACAAAGAAATTTCAATAGTCTTTTGCTTCAATCACCTCTCCAAATCAAGTCATTTTGCAGACTTGCCTCTAATGGCCTTTTTTCTGTAGCATCTTCAGTAAGGTTTTTTTTTTTTCTTCTCATAGCTAATCACAGATTGTTTTCTCAGTTACAGGAAAATTAAATTTACATTCAGCAGTAAAATTATCATTCCCTTTTTGTAAACAGAATTATTTTTAACTTAAATTCAGCACTATAAAAAAAAATCTTTTAAGAGCAAAATGTACCCTAATGTAACAAGTAAGAAACAATGAGTGCAAAAATTAAAAGCAGCAGACTTCTTAATGAAGTGGGAAACATGGGCAAAAACTGAGCACAGATCTGAGCAGAGCTAGATAAAAAAAAATAAACTATCTGCACACACAACTCGTAACAGCCTGTGATAATAGAATGATGTAGAATATGAAAATATTAAATATTTTTAAATATCTTCAATGTGCATAAAAATTATATAATAAACATGTATAAATGTTAACAGTAAATGTTTGAGGTTTAGCTTTAAAACAATATTTTAACATCCAATTATGAATCCATGAAAGGAAAGAATGAACCTTTCTTTTTCTGTTTGTCAACTGTTTTTGAAACAATCCCATTCATAACACTGCATCCTTGTCACACGAAATGCCAATCCCCATTTTTATCTTGTTTGGCAAAGCATTTTGTCACGGCTGTTAAAATGAATCATTACATTTAATTGTTAGGGATCCATTTACAAAAATTATCCTATGATGAGCCACTTTATCACTAAAATGTCTTCTATGTTATTATTATATTTATACCGAGATATCAAAATTCAATTGATAAAATATATGCAATTTTTTATTTCAGCAAACAATATTTAGTGTTCCCCCCCCCATGAAAGCTGCCTGCAAAATCTCAAAATTTCAGAGAATGTATGATCTCAAACTTCTGCAAATGTATGTGTCTCTACATCATCTAGCTCTGCGGAGCACAAAAATACAAAAAGGCAGAAAGCAAGTAACAAAATCTACTACTATTATATAAGATGTGGACTCCAAATTTTCCTAAATAAAGTTTGTCTTATACATGGGATAATCTGTTATATGTCTTCATATAACATAGTTTAACACATTGTTCTCTTTCAATTAAAAAATAATGTGATCTAAATATAGATATCTCTGTATATAAATATTGTATCCAATAATACTGTCATATACCATTTAAATAGAAGTTTTATTAATAAAAAAAGTATTAAATTAGCTAAAAAAAAAATGGATAAATTCATTTACAATAATACTATATAAATATCAGAAACAAAGATATCATTCTTAGATATCTCATTAACAAATTAATTGATAAAGTCTATCATTAAAACTTATTTTTGTCTATTGTACTGAGCATTTGGCATCTCAGCATTAAGCAGCAATTTTCAAACGAACATACTTTCGTTTCTAGCAGTAATTTGAACATACATTCTATCCAGCAGTAAAATTTAAACATACCTTCATTCCATTTGCAGCTGAATATCTTTTATTTGAACTATGTCCTAGTGGAATACTTTATTATTTTAAAGTTCAAGTGCAAATGAAAGACATGAAATTTTAAAGATATATTTTATCCAATGTTCTAAATGACAATAGTAGGGGTTCTACACAATCTTAAGATTTTTCCCAAAAAATCATTTATTTAAATTCTTTATTTATTAAAAATTAGTTGGTTTTTTTTTTTTTTTTTTTCTAGTACAGAAAAATTTGATCAATATCTGCACTGTGAAAAAATATGCTAAACATTTATAACATCACATGATTGATTCATGATACACAAAAGCCAAAGCTCAATCACTAGCCAAATTATTAAATCCTTAAAATTATTTATTTTTAGAAGTTAACAATTACACTTTAAACTTCTACACAGAAGTATTTTATTTGTTTATAAAAAGTGACAAGCAAATTTACTTATTTTTTTCTAATTTTAAAAACCCTTACTAAAATATGATTTTAAAAAATAATTTCATCAATGTACATGAAAACTAATAACTATGCAAAATAACTTAATGTGATTTTTTTTCACATTTTTTTTATGATTTTTAATAATAAAAAAAGTTTTGTTTACTCTTATTTCAGAATATTATTAAAATTAAGCACAAAGTACTTAATATAAATAAAACAGGGCTTAGTCTATTAATGAAGTTTAAAAAAATTGCTTTCTCTATGTAACTATTAAAAACAGTATAGATGTTATTAAATCGGGAATTCCCAAACTCTACACTCCCATTGATTTATTTACTACCAATTTCCTATGCTTAATTAACTGATTACTTAACTTTATGATCACATTTTTTAGTATAATTTTAAACCAATTATAAAGAAATTGCATCTGTTTTACTTATAGAAAAGTTTTGATTTATATATGGAAATATGGAATCAATTTTGCACTTGACTATGAATTGTTAAAATGTCTAAATATTTTAATGTAAACATCATCAAAATGTTCTTATATAAACAAAATAAATCTTTATTTTAATAGCAGATTTTTACAACTCAAATATTTAAATACTTAATGAATGAGGAATGGCAGGTTTAAGGTCTTTTTAAGAGATATAAAAAGAATAATAAAGAAAAAAATTAACAGAAGGTTAAAACTTTCAATTCATTCGAATTATTTCTTTTAGAAATTCATATTGATTGCCATTTTAAATAATGCTTTTAAAGTCTGGGGTTTATTTTATATAATTTATTACTAAAATGAATATTTAAAAAAATTAAATTAATTATACAACATATTTCAGACAATACCTGAAATGATTAATTCCAGTATGTCCCAAATAAGATAAAACATATGATCCAGGTTTGCGATCACTCTCACGAATTAGGTAACTTCCCAATTTATTAGCAGCTTGAAGTCGAAGTTCAGCACTGTATCTGTCCAGGCGACCATGATACCACCTTAAAAAAAATAAAGAAATATGTTATAGGTTCAATGGTTTACCACAATAACTATAAAATCCATGAATAAATTCTTTGCACATTAATGTACTTCAAAATAATGAATAAAATGCAGTTGAAAATTACTGATAAGGCATATTGTATTTAACTTTTATTTCTTATTCAAGTACAGTATTCAGTTAATTTTTATTTTTATTCAAGTACAGTATTATTTTTTATTCAAGTAAGGTATGTTATATTTGTACAAGTACTAGTCAAGTATTCAAGTACAAAAAATTTGACTAAATTAAAAAATATTATGAAATGGACAAATATACAATTTGATAAGATAAGATATAAAGATTATCTTATGCAAAATTTAAGTAAGATAAGCTATACATAAACATTAACAAATTTAAATTGATGATTTTAAGGTAAAGAAATAATTTAATAATCTATAATTATATTATTACTTAAAATTTTGCTTTTTTTTTTTTGTGTATAAATTTAGATTTTTTTGCTAATAAAACAATTTAAATACTTACTCTTTTGTTAAATTTTTTTTAAAAATTATAATAATGAATTATAAAAGAAAAAGTATTAAATGTGTAAAAGAAAACTTACAATAAATAAGAAAATGAAGAGCCAATTTATTCAATACCAAATAAAAAGTTTGAATAAAAAAAGAAAAAAAAAAATTATTTAATATAAATATAGTAGTTATATACTTTATATAGTTTAAATATACAGCATTTGTGTATGTAATATTCTATACAAATGGAGAAAAAATTACTTGTATTTATTACTGTTGAAAGTTGTAATATTTTTGAATGAATTTTTATAAATTAAAATTATGAAATGTTTCAATGTTTAATTAAGACAAATTTGTTTAATTTTATAATAGTTCTAGAAATTCACTGCAAAGATAAAATATTTTCTTAGACAATTTTTATTACTTTTTTAGAAAAATTAGATAATAACCCTTTAAATTTTGAATAATATGAATCAATTTTCATGAATCAGCTTAACTATTTAAAACATAATATACCAAAAACATTATCAGAAATAGAATATAATAATAACAGAAAAACATGTGAGAATACAAAAGAACAAAAACAAAAAAAGATAGAGACACACAAAGGTATTGAAGTTGTATTTCTATTCACAGTATTAAAAAAATATTCCTTTTCAATAACTAAATAGGATTTTTAATTTTTGATTAAGAACTATATAAAATGTTTAAAATATTTTGATAATTTAAACATACACTATGGCATTACATTAACTTTAATATTCAATTTAAACTACATTTGCAGTAAACATAGACAATTCATTACAAATTTTACCTTTTAATGTGATCAATTAAAATAGAATTAATTAATTTAAAATTAATATTCATTATATGCATACAAAACAAGTTAGAAACACAGTGACAACAGAAGGGACCAAGCGATTTGTAAACAAACAATGTCGAAAATGTTATGCTTATGAAAGCAATCAGTACTGTTTACAAATACTATAAAAGATTAAATGAAGAATTTAAAATTTAAATAACTTTAAACTTTTGAAAATGAAATAAACAAAATAAAATAGATATTTAAAACTTTTATCATAAAATTTAAATGTAATTAACGAATAGCGTAATGAAATATAGGAAGATGATTATGAAGCTTACTGTGTTTGAGGAGGGGCTGTCAAAGATATGTTGACATTTTCTTCGAAAAAATCTCCTTCGCCAAGGAATGGATCAAATTCCTCTTGAAGACTTCCTTCACGAACATCTTCTTGACTACCTGGAGTACTATGTGAATGTCTCCGCAAACGATTTTCTAGTTCCTCTTTGCTGTGATCTGCCATGATCGTGTCCCGTCTTGCATATCAAAATTTATACAGATTCCATACGTTTAAGGAATGTGATTAACCATCTGCGATGGTGTAGCTATATTTCATAACGAATTGGGAGATCTAATTGAAAATTACTAAGGACCATTTAAAATAATACTTGAAATTCAGTTTGGAAATATCACACAGAAACCAGCATCTCGATCTGGATCCAAAACCAACTTTTCCATTCACTTCACTGTACTACGGCAACCGCGGTTTATGACATGAATGAAAAGTGTCAGATTTTGTTTTTGTTTTTTCCCCTACTATTTACAATCCAGCTTATGAATGAATAAAATTTATTTTCGCAAAAAACATAGTCTCACCAATTTTGTTTAAAGCTAAATTTTCAAAGGGACGTGAAGCATACACATTTTTTTAAGTGAAAGGCAGGAAATTTGTCCTGTTTGAGGTTCCCACTAATAAGACGGGTTTTCTTTACATGTTCAGATTTATCAGTTACTCACTAGATGGCACTAATAACAACTTATTGAAGAATGGAATGGAATTTATTCAATGGAATTATATTCAATGGAATGGAATTTATTATTGAATGCAATAGTGTTTTGATTTCATGCGTATGTATTATTAAAAGTTATTTCATATGATTTTTTTTCCGATTATTGAGGAATATATATTTTTAGATTATTGAGAATATATATATTACCATAAGAAATATATATATAAGAATATGTATATTTCTTTTTTAAGAAATATATAGATAGATTTATAATAAAGATTTTTTTAATTATTAAGAATATATTTTATATACTATAAAACAAGTATATTTGAAATGGTCTTTATTCAAATAAGTTTTCTAAATTATAAAATTTTCCTTTCTATACCGTTCATTATAAAGAAAATAGACTTGATTAATCATAAATATATTACTAACATTCAAAAGCCAGTAAAGGGAAAAAGTTCAAAATCTTCACGACTGGCCAAGGAAGGACATGCAAAGGGCTTACATGCAGCGCATATGTAAATAATGGGACAGTAAGATTCCTTATTTGCAATATAAAAAAGGAGTCGTTTTAGGTATTGGATTTTAGTTTTTCTCTCTATATATATTTTTTAATAACTTTAAACATGCTTCTTCGGAAAAACGTCAGTCACATGGGCACATATTTAAGTTTCACAGAAAAATAATTGCAAGTAATTGAGATTGCAGGTTGTTATTTCGAGAAAACCATGTGTTGACGAAATAAAGCCATAAATATGCGAAAATGAAATGGGTGGATGTAGAAAAGATAAACTGACAAACCTGAGCGTTTTCAGTAGCTTCATCATAACATAGAACGACATGGTAGATATGTTGTATACGTCATTCGAAATAAACTGCAGTAGAGGAATTATATCAAGACATTCATTACTGAGACTAGATTTTTGAGACAAGATCTGTGACTGCAGTGGCGTACAAAATCCACTGCAGGTATTAACCAGTTATTTCATTTTTTTATATCATGATATGATATCATGTCATGATATTATATCGTACCAAGATCATCATTACGAAGATATCATCATATTTTCTAAAGAATCTCAATTTTATCAACAAATTTAAATGTTATGGTCTCATTGGAATCATTCATAACTACCTGTGGCAGACTCCATAACGTATGCAATATGCATTGGTCAGTATATATTTTAGTGTCTACTCAATACTAATTGCCTGTGTATTCATATATTACTGTTATCCATGTTTATTTCGTCAAAAACCAATTTTCCGAAGACAGTAACATATCAAGTGTGAAATCTTAAATATCCACCACAATTCACTTCTTCTATAATCAAGCAATTTACCGGAATTGTCGTCTTTTAAACACACTAAAAGTAGTGATCGACTAATGACTGGAACACTACAAATTACAAGCGACTGCATGTGGGAGCATGTTCTAAGCACAGTTCAAAAATTCTTTCATTCAATTCCGAAATGTGTAGAGGGGATTATTATATCTGATGAGGGTATAAAAAATGTTCACGATGTGTAAATCAAAGTGAACTGTAATTAAAGTGATCTCATATTTTTGCATCTTTTCATTAAATTTGTTATTTGAATAATCGGAAGTGTATTTTCTTTCCATATTTGAAAAGCCATCAGTGATAATTCTTGAAATGATTGGTATTCTGATACAGATATTTTTCTGAAGTGAATGAAAAATGCTTAGGTATTCAAAGTTTTGTAAAATTTACTCTCTATCTTCAAAAAGGAACACTTCCTTTTGTATTTTCCGATGTAATCAGTACGCAGTTAAAGAAAAGTCTACATTATGACTAACAATAAGGTATAATATAAATATTCTTCCTCAACGACGCAGTAGCAATGAGATGATGGGTTTTTTTCTTTTTATGGGGAAAGGTTGTCAGCCCTACACTCTACAGTCATATTAGGTTGGGACTTTAAAGTGGATTCCGAACCACTATAAACATCCATGGCATCGCCGGGTATCGAGAGCAGAGCGTTAGTCACCCGGCCATCAGGCTCCAATATAAGTATTACAAGACAGTAATAACTTTTAATGGTCTTCGTGAAATTATATTTAAAAAAAACTTTGGAGAAGATTATTTCATCACAGCATTATTTCTTGCGTTGAGATATAGACTCTTAAAATGGCTACAGAAACTTGTATATTTTTTAATATAATAATAAATTGAATATGTTTCTGAAATAATTATGCAGAATACTGTATAGCTACAATCTTTTTTTTTTTTTTTTTTTTTTTTTTTTTTTTTTTTTTTTCAATTTTATTTTGGCGGTCTAATGTTCCGATTTTGTATCAAGAAAATTCAATTAGCTGTGCAGAATAAAATACACAAACTATCAAACATGAGTGGATATGTATTTCATTTTGCTAAATTTTATTTAATAGTTTTTATGAATAGTTTTTGGGGAATTAAATATAAATTAAAAAGTTAAATATAAAGTTTGGGAAGAATTCTAGAAATGAGTTCAATCTATAAAAATTGAACATTTTATTTTATCCTGTGAGACAATTATGTGCCTTTACTTTGGGGATATTTAATGACAACCATTATTATCATGGTAACATTATTAAAATTTATTAAAAAAAATTAATACAAGGAAAAAATAAGCAAAGCTATGTATATTATACTCTTATGTATATTATACTTGTATATTCATTACGTTAAATAGTGCAAATACAGGATGATTGTAAATTCACTTTACAAACATAAAATGGTAATAAAGAGCATTAAAACAAATATTTTTGTATAGCTCTATACGTTTGCAAGCGATATATTTTGGTGTAAACACTAGGATTATACAAGATATAAAAACAAATTTATTAAAATATTTTCAATATCTGTAAAACAGTTCTTTCGGAGATTTTATGTCAATACATGCTCGTAAACTTTGATGTATGCATGGCATAGCGCCATCTGCTGAGAAAGTCATTTACAATAAATTTTAAGTATTTAGTTTAATATATATATATATATATATTGGTTACCTGGTTCTAAAGAAATACAATAAAGCAATATCATTAAAGAATAAACCCCAATGGCAAATGTTACCAATAACCATTTATCAATCATAATAGAAAAAATGTTTCACATGAATTAATCGTGAAAATAAACCTAAAAAAAAAAAAAAGGCATGTAATCTCATGTCATTTCATGTTTCTGAAAAAAAAAGCTATTAGTAATCGACCTGACATCGAAGTAAAAACTCGATTACAAATTTATAATTAATTTTTATGCTTCTTTCATAGAACTCTGGTTGATCGCTGTCATAGTTTTGAAATCTCCATCAGTAGCTAAATATTAATTTTTATTTTGTAATGAAATACAGAGACAATTTTTTTTCAATCTGTGATAATTCTACATTGCTACTACCTGCCAATGCTATAATGCCAATGCAGATAATGCTACTACCAGCCGAGCTTGGTACTTGGACAACTTTCTTCAATAAAATCTGTTATTGCTGAATCCAAACATCAATTGGAGTTCAGTTAGAAGCCCCGTTGACATGGCCGCCATTATTGATTCAACGGCGAGTAACACAGCGTCATTGGCGTTTTCTAAAGGGAAAAGAGCAGCAGAAATTCATTGGAGAATGAGTTGCTTTTATACATAGAATTGTTTTGATTTATGCTAGCGCACGACTGTATACTACTGAGGAAAACCTTTTCTTGCACAATTTCAATGAGAAGCGTTCAATTAGCTGGCGTACAGCTCAGACTTGGCCCCGAATGATTTTCACCTGTTTCGGATAGCTGAAGGGATGTTTCGAAAGATAGCATTTCGGTAACCGTGAATTTCAATACGCTGGTGTCAACCTATTATGATGAGGATATTGGAAAACTTGTCCAACGGTATGAAAAATATCTCAGTGTTCACTGTGATAATGTGGAAAACTGCATTGATAGTGCATGACTCCTGATAACAAAAATTATTTTATTATTAACACTTTATTTATTCTTATTGTACATTAATACCGAGATATGGCAGCGTAGCGGCCTCTAGCTCCTTTATTGTTGGATGTTGAAACATAGTGGTGGTCTCATGCCCTTTGAGTTAATAACAAATATAAAAAAAATGTCAATTCCTACTTATTTTCACTGTATTGCAGAAAGTCCTTTATAAATAAAGTTGAAATTTTCCTCCTACATCTGGCGCCATCTGTTGGTAGATATATGCAACTTAAATCTAAAAAAAACTAACATTAATTAATTAAATTTAATTACTGAATTAATATTTGAAAAACTGTATTAACATCAAGTGTCATCCACAACAAGTTTAAAAAAAATGTATTTGAACTTGAGTGGATGAATAAGAAGTATTTTATGAACGATTGAAAATTTGAACAGGATATATATATATAGGGAGAGTGCGAGCTAATAGAAGGAATTGAAAAGAGATAATTAAATTCCTTTTTTAAAAAGATTTATTTGTTTAATAAAATTATAAAATGAAAAATAACGAAAATTTTGAAAAAAAATGGAGTATAGATGTTAATGAAATCAGTTGTATGTAATCAAAAATAAAACAGAATGATCAAAAGCTCAAATTAGGAGAAAAGCGAACTTTTTTCATAGAGACAGTTCATTTAATACTCCACGGAGAAATGAAATGCATCAAAATCAGCTTTGAGTCGGAAAGGTGAATACAAACATAGATATTATAAAAATTACAAATTTTGAACTTCGGGGCCTGAATGGCCGAGTGGCTAGCGCTCTGGCGCTCGGTACCCAGGTTTCGAGGTCGAGTCCCGGCGGTACCATGGATGTTTGCAGTGGTTCGGAATCCACTTTAAACCGTAAGTCCCGGTCCCAATAGGATCGTTGCGGGGGGCATTGTTACTCTGCGCCCGTGGCTTATCTTCAAGTTACACGCACCCCTGGGTAATGCAAAGTGAGTAACGTCTGTGCAGCGCTTTCCTTAAGGCATCCAAGACCAAGCCGTCTAAGTGTTTGCCAGCTGCATTAGAAAGAAAAAAATTTGAATTTCTAAGTTTCCTTTTCCTTTAGAATCACAATTTTATCAAACATTCAAACTTTATTTTTAAAATAGAAAAGTTTAAAAACCTCTTTATAAAAATCTGCGTGATCTTTTTAATTTAGCCTTATTAACTTATAATCATATTTAAATGCTTTTCAACTTTCGACTTTAATTATATTCTCGGAATTTTTTAAAAAAAATTCTTTTGAAATATATAATCTAATTTTTGGGTGACTTATTTTTGAACTATGATTTCTCATAAACATCTTTAGTTTTGAAGTTTTGATATTTTATTAAAAAACTTTCTTTAAGTTTCATTACTTTCATAAACCACAGACGCAGATACCAGAAGTATATTTACGTGTAGAACATAGTGCTTAGTTTTTGTATAGGCTTTTTAAAATTTTGAGAAAATAAAAAGTATTGATTAAACTTAGTGCCTCGAAATTTTAGGAGAATGTGTAATTTTCAAAGTGTTAGGAATAACATAATTATTAAATTTTTATTAACGTATGTAACGTATGTATCCTAACAGGGGGGTTAGTTGTAATTTAAGACATATAGATTAATATTTTGGGGCCTGATGGCACAATGACCAGCGCACTGGAGTAGGTGCCATGGATGCTTGCAGTAGTTCGAATCTGTTTTAAACCGTAAGTCCCGGTCTAATATGACTATAAATCACTGAGATGACGACAATACCCTGTAAAAAGAAAAACATCTTCTGCCAGGAAGCAGACGGCCTTGGTCAGGGTCGGATTTAGATGAAAAGTGGCCCTAGGCTATTCCACTTTTGAGGCCCTTTCAAATTACATGAGAGAAAAGTTTGTAAATTACATGAGAGATAATAAAATACACCTTTACTGTGATATATATCAATATGTTAAATGAAACATGTTGCGATGGGTACTAATCTTTATAAAAATAGGGACAGGATAATAAATACAAAAAAAAAGTCGAGAACACTTATTTGGACATTTATTCTCAGTACCCTATATAGTACTTGTAACAATGACTAATCAAACATAGCACACAACATTTACAAAGAAACAAAATTCAAATAATAAAAATCTTTGACTACGAAAATAAAATATGCAATAAAAATTATCATATTTTCTATCAAATTAAGTTTAATACATTGAAGATTAAAGCAAATTCAATTCAGATAAATTTATTTCATAATAATTCGCATTTAAAGTTTAAGTATGAATTATAATGATTGGGAATTATTATGAATTGTTATTATTCTCCTTATTTTCAATTCAGTGTTTTAGTGTTTACTGTTTTTAGAATAGTGTAATTCTAATTTTGCTAACAATTTGAATGTAGGCCCCTCTTGATCTTGAGGCCCTAGGCTGAAGCCTAGTTAGCCTATGCCTATAGGAAAATCCGGCCCTGGTCTTGGCCCATCATGGGGGTTGTTGAGTCAATGAAGAAGAAGAAAATTAAAATTTTACTTTATATGTAGTGAGCAGAGAAAATTTGTTGTATTTCTCCACAAAATTATTTGATTGTACATTATTAATTTCAACTATTAAATGACGTCAAATAATTTAACCCTGCGTCAAATAAGTTCATAAACATTTTTAGGGTTTGGCGAATCAGTATTTAGAATTGATAAATTTTACAGGAATCTCCTATAGTGACTTTCATATTAATCTGTGAGTCTTCCTTAATAAGAAAAAGTTGTCGTTCCTTTAAATTATTTTTCTACCATTTGTAAACAAAAAAAAAATGCTTTCTGTTGAAAAAACCGAATTTTTGCAGAAAAAAAAAAAAAACTTTGTTAAAAAATTTAAAAAAAATAATCTTAAAAGTTTGCAATTAATACCATGAATAGCCAAATCATTAAATTTATACGTCTGTTACGAATAACGACAAAATTTGTGTTTCAGATAGTGGGAAATAATTAAAACAATTGTTTTCTCAATAAGAGATTTTTTTTTCGAGATAATTAAATCTCGTATCTCTTGTTAACTGAAAAAACCCCATTATTTCGGAAATCCAAAACTGTATATCATTGGTCAACAAAACATTCTTTGGACTTAGCCCTTTATTGAAATCTTGTTTTCTCTCCAGAAAAACAAAGCTTCTTATTTATAAAACTATTATTAAACCGGTCCTAAGATAAGGTTCAGAAAGCTGGTCTTTAACAACAACAACAAAATGGAAAACATAAAATTGCAGTTTTTGAAAGAAAGATTCTGAGAAGTATCCTTGGTGGTGTCAAAGAAAATGGTCTTTGGCAAATACGTTTTGATTTTGAATTTATGAAATCTTTAAAGAGATGGATATAATTAAAAATATCAAAGTTATAAAGAAGGAATTGGGCCGCTCATGTTATTAGAATGGATGAAAAAATCCAGTAAGGAAGGTTTTTGTTGCAAAGCCCTTCAACCGTAAAAAGAGAAAGACCAAAACTAAGGTGGCTTGATTCAGTTGAATCAGATTTTTTTAAAGTAATAGGGGTGAAAATTGGCAGACGGAAACAAAAAACAAGTATTATAAAAAAAAATTGTAATGTCAATTCCTATTTTTTTTCACTATATTGCAGAAAGTCTTTCATGAATAATTTTCATTCATTTTTTTAAGTTTATCTGGCGCCATCTATTGGTAGATATATGCAACTTAAACCTAAAAAAAAAACTAAAATTAATTAATTAAATTCAAGAAATTAATTAATATTTGAAAAATTGTATTAACATCAAGTGTCATCCGCTACAAGTTCAAAAAAATGTATTTAAACTTGAGTGGATAAATAAAAGGCATTTTATTAACGATTGAAAATTTGAACGAGATATATATATAGGAGAGTATGAGCTAATAGCCTAATTGTATAAGCTGTCCCGGAGGAAACTTCCAGAAGGCCTTGACTCATCCTGGTTGTCGAGCCAAATACGATGTTGATGTGAAATCAATTATATGTGAAAAGTAATCACTTAAGTTTAAATGCAATTCCCTGATTTTTCTGAATATTTTCTTTTTAACATTGTACATTCAACATTACATTTTTTAATATTGTACATTTACAATGTTTAAAAAGCACTTCTCTGAGATAAGTAATAATAATTTGAAAACGTACGCTTTTGATGGTTTTATAAATAATAATAACATTTCAAATATTCACTTAAGTACACTCATGTCCATAAATTAAAGGATAATGAAGTTCAGGCAAAGAAAGAGACAGAAGCAAAACAAATTTGACTTATTTGTAAAGTCTATTTATTAAACAAAAGATAAAGAGCAAAAAAAGATGCTATATGTTTGACATAATTAATAAAAATTGCGATCTTTACTCCCTGGAGCAAATTTCTAAAAAGAACCTATTTACAAAAAACAGTATAATATGGTTAGTATGATGGTTAATATGGAGTATGTCTCCCTGACGATACAATACAGGCCTTACAACGCCTAGGCAAGCTGAGTATCAAATTATCAATCTGATCTTGGGGAATATTACACCACTCATCAAGCAATGCCCTCCGAAGTTCCGGTTGACAGGTGGGGTTGACGGGCTGCAATTCGTCGGGCAAGCATATCCCACACATGCTCTATTGGATTCAAGTCCGGTGAGTATGCTGGCCAATCCATACGGGTGATATCCTCCAATTGAAGGCATTCGTCTACAATGTTTGCACGGTGAGGACGGGCGTTGTCATCCATAAACAGAAATTCAGCATCCATGGCGCCCCGAAACAAACGTACATGTTGTTCCAGAATGACATCCCGATAGATGTGGCCTGTCATCGTTACACTCTGAACATGCAGGTCAGTTCTGGAACCAAGAATAATTCCTCCCAAACGAGCCATCCTGCACCACCGTAACGGTGTCGTTCAATGGTGTTCTCTTGGTGGTAACGGCTACCTGGCGCTCTCCATATGAAAGTCCGGCGAGAATCAGACTGTAAACTAAACCTGGACTTGTCAGAAAACATCACACAAGACCACTGTTGCGGTGTCCATAATACATGCTCTCTACTCTAGGTTGATCGCAGGCGACAGTGAGTTGCAGTAAGTGGAACACATCTGACAGGCCTACGAGCATATACACCAATGTGCCCTAAGCGTCTGTACACGGTCTGCCTTGAAACTGTCGTACCGGTAGCTGAAGAGAGCTGACGAGACAGGTCTGATGCTGTGCTCCGTCTGTTTCTTTTGACAGTAACTGCTAAATACCGGTCCTCATTCGGCGTTGTAACTCGGGGGCGACCTGTGCTGTAACATATACTTACATTACCATCCTCTTGGAATCGTTGCCAAAGCCTGGAGATGACACTCTGGGCGATTCCAAGTTCCTCGGGTACTTCCAGCTGTGTACGTCCACATTCCAGTCGTCCGATAATTCTACCCCGTAAAAATCATCCAAATGCTTCCTTTGTGCCACAACTATGCAGTTAGTGCACTGAAAGACCTTTTAAAGCGCTTGTGAACAATTTTACTTCTTTGCCACCATTCCTTTTATACCCCTCTCTTACACTCTCGTCATTGTGCCGTACTATCCACGCCATCTGGTGGTTTCCTGTAATTTGCATATTCTTCTTCAAGATGTGTGTGATAATTCTACAGGTGAAATTTTTATTTTAAACTTCAATTTCTGTGTGATTCTGAATTATCCTTAATTTATGGACATGAGTGTATTATCATTAATTTTTAATTCCTTAAAATAATGTATTTATACAAAAGGGTTTTTACTTTATAAATTAAATTTCAGACAATTTTTTCTTTACTTTCAATTTGTATGCCAGTTGTCTTGTTCAACATCCTATGTCCTAATTATTAAGCAATAAGTACAAAATTCAATTTGATGGTTTTTCTGAATAGAAATTTAAGTTAGATTTGAACTATAGTATATTTTACTATAAGTGATCGTAAAAACAAAATTTTCCATCTCTTTATATTTTCTTCCTTTTTTTTTCTTTTTTTTTCAGTTGTCGTGGGGTAAAATAATGCCAAAAGTTTTCATTCCTAACACTACTTGAGCTTTTACAAGCATTGCACTAACTCCTTAAAATCATCTCAAATTAGCATTAAGTACTAATGCATTTTTATTAATTTGAAATGGGTGTAAATTACATAAAGGAGGAATAAGCAAAAATATAATAAATGTCTATATTTTCACAAAAATTATTATATTACTTTGATTCAATGCTTTTTAAAATGACGAAAAAAAATTGAAATGAAAATAATATAATTAATTATTTGTTAAAAAAAAAAAAACACCAAAAAAATAATGAACCTTTTTTTATTTCATTTCATTCTATGAAAAAATATTATCCATAATCATCATACAGCTTCAAGACGGTGCTTTGACTATGTGAGGCATTTAAAAATATTAATGCTTGTATCATTAGCAATGATGATTCTTTTTGCAGTAATTTTTTTCACTTACTTATGAATATGATTAACATTATTTTTGTTTCCTAAAAGTAATTGAAAATTCATGAATGATACATCTTTATTACTAATGTAGGGCTCTAATATACAATAAAGTGAAGTAATATTTTCCACTGTTAAAAAACACTTTTTAACATAAAAATTCTTAGAAGTACTTGATTTTGAGTTAAAACATCTAATATAGAACCTAAAATTTATTTCGATGAATTTAATCATGAAATTTATTTTCATTTTGTAGTTTGTCAAAAAAAAAAAAAAAAAAAAAAAAAAAAAAAACCCCGACTTTCGTATTAAAAAAAATGGAAACTGATTCTTTGGTTAATTACAAATTAGTGTTCTTATTAAAAATGTATATTAAATTTCAATAAAACTCATAAATTTAACTTTTAATAAAATATAGTATTATTTAAAAGTACATATACCCTTGTGGAAAATATGCCAAATTTTTGTGAGCTTCGACACAAAAGGGTTCAGCTCTGAAAGGAGAAGGAAAAGGTCATCTCTATCTTTTTACCCCTGAAAAAAAAAAAAAGTAATATTAAAAAAAAAAAAATTTTTAAGTCAATTTCTACTTTTTTTTCATTATATTGCAGAAAGTCCTTTTATAAATAATTTTCATTCATTTTTTTAAGTAAGAAAAACGTTGAAATTTTTCCTTTTACATCAGGCGCCATCTATTGGTAGATACATGCAACTTAAGTCTAAAAAAAACTAAAATTACTTAATTAAATTTAATTAATGAATTAATATTTGAAAAAACTGTATTAACATCAAAGTGTCATCCACTACAAGTTCAAAAAAAAATGTATTTGAACTTGAGTGGATGAATAAAAAGTATTTTATGAACGATTGAAAATTTGAACAAGATATATATAGGGAGAGTGTGAATTAATAGTAGGAATTTAAAAGAAGAGTAGGATGTTAGAGTGGAGGAAAGAATTTGGGCAGATGTGAAGTAGATTTCAATTGAGACCTAACTCCAGTTGTCGCTAGTTATATGAAAAGATACTAGAACTTCAATTGATGTTGAGGACGGTGGCGTTCATCTATTTTATAGACGTTAATTACAATAGATGCTGCGATCGATTGTTTAAACAACAGCGAATAATATTTTCACACTAACGAAAGCTTAGGTAACATTTCTGGCAGTTCTGGTCATTTCATTCGTGTGAGTAAACTAAGCAAATTCAATTTAAGTCGAAGATAGTTGAATTTAGTGTAATTTATGTCAAAATTTCCTTATTTAAGTAATTAATAAAATATTTTTAGCAATGTGGCTAATGAGTCTTCGAAGTTGTATATTAACTGCAAATAAATGGCACAGTATATAATTTAAAATATTGTAATAATATTTTTAGAAATGTGGCTAATGAGTCTTCGAGTTGTATATTAACTGCAAATAAATGGCACAGTATATAATTTAAAATATTGTAATAATATTTTTAGCAATGTGGCTAATGAGTCTTCGAGTTGTATATTAACTGCAAATAAATGGCACAGTATATAATTTAAAATATTGTAATAATATTATTAGAAATGTGGCTAATGAGTCTTCGAGTTGTATATTAACTGCAAATAAATGGCACAGTATATAATTTAAAATATTGTAATAATATTTTTAGAAATGTGGCTAATGAGTCTTCGAGTTGTATATTAACTGCAAATAAATGGCACAGTATATAATTTAAAATATTGTAATAATATTTTTAGAAATGTCGCTAATGAGTCTTCGAGTTGTATATTAACTGCAAATAAATGGCACAGTATATAAATTTAAAATATTGTAATAATATTTTTAGAAATGTGGCTAATGAGTCTTCGAGTTGTATATTAACTGCAAATAAATGGCACAGTATATAATTTAAAATATTGTAATAATATTTTTAGAAATGTGGCTAATGAGTCTTCGAGTTGTATATTAACTGCAAATAAATGGCACAGTATATAATTTAAAATATTGTAATAATATTTTTAGCAATGTGGCTAATGAGTCTTCGAGTTGTATATTAACTGCAAATAAATGGCACAGTATATAATTTAAAAATTGTAATAATATTTTTAGAAATGTGGCTAATGAGTCTTCGAGTTGTATATTAACTGCAAATAAATGGCACAGTATATAATTTAAAATATTGTAATAATATTTTTAGAAATGTGGCTAATGAGTCTTCGAGTTGTATATTAACTGCAAATAAATGGCACAGTATATAATTTAAAATATTGTAATAATATTTTTAGAAATGTGGCTAATGAGTCTTCGAGTTGTATATTAACTGCAAATAAATGGCACAGTATATAATTTAAAATATTGTAATAATATTTTTAGAAATGTGGCTAATGAGTCTTCGAGTTGTATATTAACTGCAAATAAATGGCACAGTATATAATTTAAAATATTGTAATAATATTTTTAGCAATGTGGCTAATGAGTCTTCGAGTTGTATATTAACTGCAAATAAATGGCACAGTATATAATTTAAAATATTGTAATAATATTTTTAGAAATGTGGCTAATGAGTCTTCGAGTTGTATATTAACTGCAAATAAATGGCACAGTATATAATTTAAAATATTGTAATAATATTTTTAGAAATGTGGCTAATGAGTCTTCGAGTTGTATATTAACTGCAAATAAATGGCACAGTATATAATTTAAAATATTGTAATAATATTTTTAGAATTGTGGCTAATGAGTCTTCGAGTTGTATATTAACTGCAAATAAATGGCACAGTATATAATTTAAAATATTGTAATAATATTTTTAGAAATGTGGCTAATGAGTCTTCGAGTTGTATATTAACTGAGTTGTATATTAACTGCAAATAAATGGCACAGTATATAATTTAAAATATTGTAATAATATTTTTAGAAATGTGGCTAATGAGTCTTCGAGTTGTATATATTAACTGCAATAAATGGCACAGTATATAATTTAAAATATTGGTACCCATATTTTCAAGTATATACTTTCAATTCACGTTCTTTAAATGGAATCACTATAAACTTTTAAAGTGTGAGCCATTCTATGGCCACATGTTTTGACATTAATCACACTGTTATTCTTGCTTTTTTTCTTTCCTTTCTAAATTCTAGTGTAACTTTTACATTGTAAGCATGAAGTTTCGGCGAAAAGAAGTTCCCTTTACCACTAATTTTTTTATTTTTATTTTATGTAGGATAGACAAATGTCTAAGAACTATTGCACATTCTGCTCTCTTTATGGGTTGAAATCCACAGTTTTAGCTACGCTGGTTCATTATGATCTTATAGTTTCATTTACACCATTTCATTTCTTTCATGCAAATCAAACTCGTTACTTGCATCAAAATATTTTATGCGTTGCTTTTTAATGAAAATATTTCAATTTTTTGTAAATACACATTTCAACATTCAACATTTCAAAATGTAACATCAAACAATTAGTGTGATGGAAATTCAAGAATATTAGATAGGAAAATGATTAAAAATTGAAGAAAAAAATATCCAAATCTATTCAATTTATTCAATGTCTATGAGTGCATGGCCCACTCGCGAGGAAATAGAAGCCTGTACACGTCTTGCTAATAATAATATTAACCATATATTTTGAGAATATTCTATCATTTCAAATTCATTTAGGTTATACTATCAAGATCCTTTGTAATTGATAATGATGTCTAACATTTCATCTTTTAGGAGTCAAGTCATAATAAGATGCTGATGGCTATGGTAATATGTTCAAACCATGTAGGTATTTAGAATAGAATAAAAAGCTTACGGTCTGGTAATGTCCTGTTGAAAAATACCACAGGAGATACCTACGAGAAATAGACAGAGCCTGATGGACTAATGCTATGACTTTTGATATCACAGGCTTCCGGTTCGAATCCTGGCGGTAGCATATATGTTTGTTGATGGTTCAGAATCCACTTTACATTGTAATTCCGGTCTAATTAGCCTAAGCTGTGCTCAAAATGACCGTAGAGCGCCAAACTAAATCTAAAATGTTACCTACTTTGCTTATCGTACAGTGGAAAACCCAAAAATCTCCGTCCATGTAATCTGACTGACGAGGCAAGATGTTGAACATCACAAACGCCATCGAGTCTTCTTGTTTTTGAAACAGTGTCTACAAGAAAGCCGCCAGCTTACGAACATCAACCTTAAAGCTCATAAACGATGTACATTGCCACTGTGCCACGAGTCGGGCTTGCAAAATGACGCAGAGTTATTCCAGTGTCTCTCAGAAATAGTCTGTCTTTCTCAGTCTGTAACAAGCAGATATAACTCACACTTTGGCAAACACAAGACATTGTAAATTTTCTATAGTACTTTTTCTGAAATTTGAAGTTTTAATCATCTATAAAAGTCAACTTTCGATCAACATTTAATATCATTGAAGCCCTCTCACCTTCCACGGAAAAGACATAAGCGCTAAAAGCATCGACCATTTGCATATTTTTCACATGTCTACCAATCCTGTAATTTGTATAATACTACACCCTTTTCTCCTTCGCATTGTAATTTAATGTTTGGAATTATATTTTGATATTGAACACAATAAAATACTTTCATGCTTTCCAACCCTTTTTTATTATAGTTTTAACATTTCCTTTATTTACATTTATCTTTTCATTGCTTATACAGAAATGGGCTACAAAAATTGTTTCATATCTTTCATTATGTGTTGAAATCAAATGATCGTCAAGTTAGAAACGTTAATTTTCTTGGTCCACAAATCAAACATTCAAATGTTCAATTTAATGTTTAATATGATGTAACTTATGAGAGTAAATATTCCAAAACGTTATGTAATATCAGAAATGATGACTTTAAATTCTTTAAAAGCTTTTGTACTGGTTTAATATTAATTATGACTTTTCAATTATTGGAGCCCAAAAGTTATTCTTAGATATCTTCGAGAAAGGAATGTTAACACTTAAATCTCGGCTTCGATACATTTCTTAAATGTATTTAATAAAAATCTCATAATTTGACCAACAAATGATTTTACTCCTAAACAGTAGCTTTCTGTTTTTAACGTATATTATTGTCTGCTATGGTATAACATATAGTCAGTGAATAATTACTTATCATTTTCAGATTTAAATTTAGATTGTATTTTTAAAAAGTTTTAAATATTTTTTGGTGTTTTCTATTTGGTTTAAAATTATTTAATTCTTATTTTAATGCCCCATTTCGCCTCCTTGAGGATGACGCTCCATTACTAAACACTTTAACAAAAAGAAGTTTCATAAAGTTTTTCAAAAATAACTGGATAAATTCGGAAGGATAATAAAAGAGTTCAAAATAAATATTTTTTTCTTGTCGAAAACTACATGTTGCGTTAAATCCTGGCACTTTAAGTGAGATCTGAAGAATAAAATAAAAACTATAAAAATCTTTTAATGAATCCTATTTTTGTTTTCATCTTCATTGGCGCAATTGCCCGATGATGGGCCAAAGCCGTTTGCTCACTGGCAGATTTGGAGACATGAATTTTTTTTCTTTTATGTGGTAGGGTCTTCAGCCTTACGCATAACGCTTTATAGTCATATAAGTCAGAGATCTACTGTTTAAAGTGGATTCCGAGCCATCACAAATATCCATATAACGCCGGTACTCGAACCCGAAACCTGTGGCACCGAGCGCCAGAGCGCTAGTTACTCGGCCATCAGGACAAAGATTTTCGACCTCCCTTTCGGTTTTAGATGATTAAAATAATTATTTCCAACACAGATAGATTCCGACGTTCTCTATCTGAATTTTGATAAGAATACAAGTATTTTCAAAATATTTCCGGCAGAAACAGATAGTTTATTGATGAGTTCTTTTCGAAATAAATGGTATTATAACATATGAATTTTTCAAATGTTGTTACAGAAAGAACTAATTGTCTCTATCGATAACTATACTAAAATCTAGTGCCCACAGGCCAAAAATAAGTATATATGGATTAATCCAGTAGTTATCGTAAGTAGAGAACATACTTTTTCCGGGCATGGTTAAAGTAAACTTTCGTTCACTAAACTGAAAGACAGATTCTTTTCTAATAGACTGAGGAACACTGATGAGAAATTACGTCAAGAACTCTTGCAAGAAGTTTCATTATGTGAATATTTTAATATACTTTACTGGGAACAATCCAATGTAGAAATCTTGCAACCTACCCAAGCAAATATTGATGGAGAATTTTTTTCTAAACAATTCATGATATTGTTCATTCATATTAATGCAGATGAAAGGAAATCAGATTTTACTTCAAAAGGATGCAAATACAATCCGAACATAAGTTTTGACAGAGAAATTAATAATCGAGTTTCAAAGATTTTCTGAGAAAGAATGGATGAGATTATTCGTCGTCTTATTTATCTAAGCAATTTGCAAGAATTCTTGTGGACATAGCAAGTTTTAATTGTTTGCTTGCTTTAACTGCTTAACTTTTAATATAGATTGTTTTACTCTATATAACAAAAATTAGAATACGACTAATTCCATGTTGAAAGATACAAAATGTCCCAGGAAAAACCTGCGCTCCGAAGTTTATGCACTAAGCACATAGTTATTCCAGAGTTACTAAATATGATCCAACTACTCACCAACGTTGGAAACATGACAAGCAGAAAAGAAGGGTAGCCGAACCCTGAGACGCGAGCAGATGTGTCATCATTCTCTATGTAGATGACCCCTAGGATGTGAGTCTGAGAGGAATAATATAACCCCAAGAGACAGCAAGCACGCCACAAGGTGAGCTACATGAACGTTCCCCACGGGGAAATTGAAAGATACTCCGATTGATTTAGTTTGCCGCTCTACGGTCATTTTGTGCCCACTTTAGGCTAATTAGACTAGTACCTATAGTTTAACGGGGATTCCAAATCACCAACAAACATCCATTCCATCTCCAGGATTCGAACATGAAGCCTGAGGTACCAAAAACCAGATCGCTAGCCAGTTGGCCATCAGGCCGCGACAGATACTCAGCAGCAAAGTTTCACATGTTACCATGTTCTGTAATTTGTCACTTATCTGGCAGAGCGAGAAGTGATCATTGTTACCTTTGAGCATTGATACCGTTTGAACTTAACTACCATTGATCCTTCCGTTTCCACTTACACTCTGAATCAGATGCCTAAATTTAATCTACTTTACCTAATTTAATCTAAATTTAATTCGGTAATGATGCATATATTTGAAATTCTCAGCAGGAAGGCGCGTCATAATGGCTTAGAAAAGATATTGTTCATTTATTATGTACAATTTCGTACAAGTGTACAATTAGTAAGTGTACAATTTCTTTGTTTATATTTTCATATTTCCCATCACATAAAAAAAAAAAAAAAAAAACCATATTATAATTCATTAACTACAACCGCTTATATCCAGAAAATGAAAACATTTTGCACATTTATTTTATCACTTTCTTGTGTGCCGGTTTTTATTGAATAACTATTTTCGGTTTTGGTTTTTCATAACATGTGCGACTTTTCCAAATAAAAGTTCCAAGTGTAGTGTGCTTTCTATTGTTAAAAATGTTGCCGTATTTAAGCGTTCCTCATAAAATGTCTCGTGTTTCTTTGCTTGTTTATCGTAGATTTCTTCATTCTAACAAGCATGCTTTTGTTATTAGAAACTTAAATGAGAATTTCAAATCTCCTCTTAGAACTAATACATTTAAAAGAAGCTACGTTTGTTCTAGTTTTGGACCTTATTTTAATCTGAAGGATAATTTGAACTCAAAAATATTATATACTATACCATCAGTTTCTTATTGTACTCAGCAAAAAAATGACTCAACAAATTCTAGTTCAAGTGGTGGAGACGATGGTAGTGAAAAGGGAAATCGTGATCATGGTGAAGAACCACCCATTCAAGAATATCCAAAACCTCAAGACATTGGAGCTCTTGCTCCTATGACTGTTCCTGAAATTTGGCCACGGATACCTGTCCTAGCTGTCAGCAGAAACCCTGTCTTTCCAAAATTCATTAAAATAATTGAGGTAACATTAGTATAAAAAAAATATGTCTTTTATTTCATTTATCTTTGAAGCATATTTATATTGTTGCTAATCTTAAATTTGTATGAAATCTCATGATTTCTCTTAAAATATTGTGTAGTTCTTGAAATTATTATTTAAAAACTCCTTAAAAATTTATTGTATGGTATATTTTTTTAAATCTTGATTTAAATGTAAAATGTTATTCAATCATTGATATGAATTAGTAGATTATAATAGATTTCAATACTCTGCCAAGAAAGAAAATCATCCAAGGAATGTGTATGCTATCAGAATATAGCATTTAGTTTTTACTTAATAATAATAATAATAATGACAAATTAACAAATATATATTTAAGCTCTTAAATGGGACCAGAATTAGATAGTGCAACCTGAGATTAATAAACTAACACATTCTAGTTCTACCTTTTAGATGTCTGAATACTTCTTTTAAAATGAAAATTTTATTGTTAATCTTAAAAATAAGTTTAGTTTGTAGTAGATTAGAAAACATTTTTGATTTTAAATGTGTTGTTTATCTATTTCAAAAAATATGCATACATGTAAGTGCATTATTGACAGGTTTTTTTACTATGTAGCTTGAATTATTATTCAAAGTAATAAATAATTCAAATATAAAGAAAATATTCTTGCCATAAACTAAGATTGTTATTAAAAATATGTAATTTACTTATTTTTCTGTAGAATAAGTTTTATTTATGTTTAAAACTCATTTATATATTAGAAATGATTCTGAAGAAATTAAAAACAATTAGTATAATTTACAAATCATTCATGTCTTTTATTTAGTGTATTGCATATTAATTTTTTTTTTTTCCTGTGGATGATATTTTAAACTAACATAAATTGAAAGTATGTGGTATATATACTTCAAGAAAATACAAAAGATTAAACAGTTAAATAACTAACCATTTCATCCAAAAATGTAAACATCTTATCAACAATATAAATTTTTTTAGAAAATTTGAAGGATTTTTTTTTTATTACCATGGAAAATGAAGCAGTTTAAACAATTATATTTTTTGTTCTTTAAATTTGACAGAAATACAAATGTTGGTTACTGTAAATCATGCATAATATTTTTAATCATCTGTTACTTCATACAAGTACTTTATCATTCACCTTACACACATTGGTGTACGAAACTATGCATATCATGTCCCCATTTATAAAAGAAGGTTACTTTTCATTGTCTGAACCTTCTTATTTTATTTCTGGGAAAGCTGCTTATTTTTCTTTGATTTAAGCTCCTTGTGTAATTTTTCATTTAAAAAAAAAAAAAAAAGAATTTTTTATAGGCAGTGGTTATTTGAAATTTTTTCTAAAACATATGAGGAAAAGCAGAAAAAAAAAAAAAAAATTGACCGATATGAAGTGGCCATAATCCATAGTAAAAAGTATTCTAAATCTTTATAGATTATATGTAGAAAACTATGGTACTTAAATAACATGTATATTTAAACAACCACTTAAATTAAATTTTTTAACTTGAAGCTTTTATGCATTAAGCTTTTATTCATGGTGTAATAATATTTTTATTTTAGTTTTAGACAAACTATACAATTTTTAATTAGAAAAATACATATCATAATATCTAACACATCACTCAATAAGTCTCCGGTCTGACACATATATGGCAACACTGTTAACAGACCACATGATTTTTGGATAGTAACATCCTTCAAATGATACATGTCAAAATTTCATGACATTCTGATAATTAGTTTACAGATTACAGTAATTTTAGTGACCTCAGTTTTTTTAATTTCAAAGCATTGGATAAAATGCACTTTTGAATTAAAAAAAAATACTAAATAAAAATGTTAACAATTGTCATATTAAATTTTAATTTATTTTTCATAGAGAATTTATGTCATTAAAAGAAAGAGCTTGTTTATTGTGAAAGTGCTTACAAAAACTTGTATATTCAAATGTATAACCATGTAATTTTTCGATTCTGATTTTAGGTTTCCGACCCAAATCTTATTGATTTAATTAGAAGAAAAGTTAGATTAAATCAACCGTATGCTGGTGTTTTCATGAAAAAATTTGAAAGGTAACATTTAGTTACTTATTTCTGTTTCCAAATACATTGGTTTCCAAAATTTTATTAAAAACAATAAAAATTAGTAAATTTTCATAAAAATAATCAATCACTAAATGAATCACTATAAATGAAAAAAAAACCATGTTACATCAGAACTGATATGCAAATTAATGGGCCTGTTGCTGTTTAACATCATTGAAAACATAACCAAAAAATCCCTTTAAAAGCATCTGCAGTTTCTGTAAATCGAAACTAGTTAGGGAATGGCCATGTTTTAGATATGAATTCTTGACATTTTCTTAAGTTATGATGGTTAGTCATTGTACAGATAGTCAATCCTTTGTAGGAATATGGTTGAATGTGACCCTTCTGTAATGCATTTGCAAATAATTTTTCCCAGATTCAACTTCTGAAAAGGTGCAGAGCTACTAGTGCTATAGATGACCTCTATCTGTTAACTGCAAGGAAGTGCTCAACTATTTAATCAACTAATCTTAGATTATCTCATGTAGAAATCCTTTAAAGGCAAATATCCAGATCATCAGACAATTATTCAGATGAAATTCTCTATTAGCATCTTTAAACATTATTTTGGATATTTCATTAAAAAAGATTTTGAACTATTATTCAGGCATGAAAAACAATAATTCTTTAGCAAGAAACTTCATAACTCAACAATAATATATTTTATACAGAATTAAATAAGTAAAAATAAATTTAATGAAATAAGATTGTATGCAAGATAATCAGTATTATGTGTGTCATGCGCACCTACTGAAATGCAGGGTACACATGTAAATTGTGTTGTTAGTCAATGGACCTATGTACATTTTTTATGAATCCAGATTTTGTTCGCAAAATGATTACGAAGATTATTTGTATGTCAGCCTTATTTATGAAAGAAAACAGATTTGATAGATCCAGTGTTTCCGTGAGTATAAGTATTTCTTATGATGGGCACTTTAATCTGAATATTATCCTAAGAGGTAGTGTTAAATGGCATCTTCATCCAATGATTCATCCTTACATAAGAATTAGTGGCTGCTTCAGCCCACTAGATGATGATGTTAAATAACACAGTGCTTGGTTGGAGCAAAGAACCAATCAAGAATTTTCATGAGAAAACTATTGGGCTTATAGGTTGGCCACCTTAACAAGTTAGTCTTGAGTTGTAAAACATCCTTTTGAAGATGTAACATTGCTTTTGTTTCTATGCATTTATTGGAAGTAATTACACTGTATGTTGAAGCTGATCACAAATTGAACCTGGATATGCTTTTTTTTTTTTTTTATGTTCTTCTATTCTGTTTATTTTCAAGGGAAAAAAAAAAAATAAGTATTTTTTTTTTTTATCTAATTTATGAAGCATTGCTTAATATTTTTTTGGCAAATTATTAAATTTGATGAATAGAAATTTAACTACCATAATTTATCTGAATTTTTGTATGGCATAAGATTTATCAAATAATCTTTTGGAATTTTTTTAAAAATTTAATTCTGTACAAAATATAGTATTAGATTAATTTTTGTTGTGTTATGAAGTTTTGTGTCATAAAATTGTTTTCATGATAAAGAATAGTTCATCTTTTTTTAATGAAATACCTTAACTTTTTAAAGATGCTGTGAGAGAATTTCATTTGAATAATTGTTCCATAGGCAGCATTCTTTAAAAGTAAAATTTTGTTTAATTTTTTTCCATATTAATTTATTACAGTGAAACAGATGTTGCAGAGAAAGTTGACGATATATACAATATTGGAACGTTTGTTCAAATACATGAACTTCAGGATTTTGGGAAAAGTATTAGGATGGTAGTTATGGCGTATCGAAGGTAATTATAACCTCAATTTTGGTTTAGTTTTTATTATCTTTGTAGCTGTTATATAATTATGTTTTTTTATACCTTTATTTTCTTTTTACAGGATTAAAATCATGAAGCAAATTTCAGAAGGTAATAAAATTACTTTATATTATTCAGAATTGTTTTACAAATATTTAATAAATATATAGTTTTTAAATTTAGTTTGAGCTTTTTTTGTGATTAAATAATTTGTTTATAAATTTGCGAGACTTACAATAATCTCTCAAAGTCTATAATAAAATATAGTTAATAAATAATGTGTTCCACTTATTAAAATTCCATGATTTTTGTAAAATAGAATAATTTCTAAAATACAATGTATTGTATGCTTTTATGAAAAAAAAAGCTTTTTGTAAACTAATCTTAGGTTTTTGTACTCTTATATGTGATTAAATATAACCCAAGTTGGTATATTGCTTCATAGTTTTAAATTTACAATTGTAGTTGATAGGATTTACTGATTCATTAGATAATTGTTGCTTTTATTGTATTCTTACTGTTATGTTTTTCTATAAAATGTAATTTTTATTACTAAAACTATTGTTATAAAGAGTAAAAGTGAAGAAAAAAATGTTTAATCCTTGTTAGAAATTTTTTAAAGCTGAGTATAATGAATGAAATTTTTTTTTTTTTTTTTTTTTGCTTTTCTTATAAAGTATTTTAAAATTCTTAAATATCTTTCTATTTACTATTTTTTATTTTGTTTCAGAGTTAACATATATTTAAGCAATTATATATGTATTTTATAAATCTTCTAAAATTGTTATATTGCTGTTAATTCATAAATAAGAAAGCTAGTACTGTATGTAATATCCCAAAAAATGAATTCAGTAATAAATTTTTTTTTCTATGAAATATTACCAAAATTTCTGTATAGAATTAGATTAATTTCTATATAATTTCATGTTAGATTGTGGAATCTTGCTATTTTTTTTTCAATATTGAATTATATTTCTCAAAAATATTTGTAGTCTAAGACAACATTTTATTCAAGTAAAATAACTCTTTTATTTAGATAAAATATTGTTAAGTTCTTTTGTAAATGTATATTTAATTTAGATGGTGAAGATTCTCATAGGAGGAGAAGAAGAAAAAATCGTAAAAACAATGACTCAGTGCCTGCAGATACCGCTGAGCCTCTTATTCAAAATAATGTAAATGGTCCTGTTCTTATGGTAGAGGTTGAAAATGTTCCCCATGAGCCATATGAATCTACTGAAGAAATAAAAGTAATACAGATTTCAATGATATATTGTTACTAATTTAGTTGTTTTGTAATTCCATATATGTCTTTTAAAAGGTGCTAAAAATTTTTAATATTAACATTTAAAAATTAAACATCTTGAGTGCAAGTCAAGTTTTAGCTTATTAATATTTTTTTTGTACTTATATGTAAATTTGCAGTTGTAAATAATATGTAGTTAAAAAAATTAATAAATTAATTATTAAAATTAATAAATTATAAAATTATTTAATATTATAAATTAATATAGTATTATAGTATTTTAAATATTAGAATGATAGTAATAAATAATAATACAACTAATAATAGTTATAATAAATATTAAAAATTATAACTTGATAGACAAGGAATATTTACTGTGAAAGCATGTTATTTCTTCTAATCATTTCTTGATTAGAAAATCAAGAAGAACATTTTCATTTAAAGCTTTTAAATCTAAAATAAGTTTCTTTCTTTTTTTAGTGTAAGAGGGAAAAAATACATATTCTACATTTTAAACTTTTCCCACACTACACAAACAGCCTGTTATTATTATTAAGCCATGAGAGTTTTTGCTATTTAGGTTATTGTAGTAATTTAAGCAAAATCGAAACTACTGCATGTCAGTGCATGAAGTTTTGAATAAAATTTAACAATTTGCATATAAAAACCTCAGTTAAAATAAATACAATATAAAATTATAAGACCATATGTGGAAAAATCGTTTAATAAAATGTTGGTTTTTAATTTTTTTGAATAAGAAAAAAAAAAAAAAACCTACACAATTTAGAATGACTTTAATTAAGTTTTAAGAACAGATTCTGGAATATTGTTGCCGTAATGGCAACTTCCAATGTATATTATTGTATACTTGGCAAGACAACTTTGCAGGTTTTCTAGATCAGGCTTAAGGCTCGAGTCAAGATAAAATATCATATTATATATTATTTTTCAACATTTTTAGGAGTTCAGCTTTTGTAAATTTTTGAATGGTTAAAAAGTTTTTGATTGTTTGAATTGAAGATAGTGAATCTGTACAATTCAGAAATTTGGTTGCTAAAGGAAATGTATTAGTGCATTACCCAATCATAATAATTTTGCATGTAAGATGTCGTCTGGGATTGTATAAAGTTCATACTGCTTAAAACAATTCTGAAATACAACAAAGTCAAGTCCAATGTGAAAGTAAATTTTTTTGGGAAACTGATATAAGAGAAATTTATAAACCCTAAGAATATTATTTTAATCATATAATGGTTTATTAAATGTTTCATGTGAATGCAAAAGGTATAAAACATGGGAATTTAATTGTGAAAATATACATATCACTTTAAATTAATATATAAATATCATACAATTAATATATTCTCAGGAAAATTTGATATTTCAGAAATAACAATGTTTTTTGTAATGATCATTATAAATTTATTTATAGATTTCAAGAATATGAAAAGAAAAAAAAAAAATTATGATTTGAAGGAAAGTTCATGCACTCATGGAATTGTTTCATAGCTATTTAAAAATAGAATCATAATATGGTATATTATATTTTGCTAAAAATTGCTGTTAACTATAATAGTAAAAAAGAATTATATTTATTTAAAATAAAAAATTATTTTCTATTAAAACATATTTGGTGGATTATTTATTATTTCAGAATAACTTCACAAACAATGTCATTAAATATTTTAAGAAAATAAAAAAGATGCCATTTAATCAACTATCACGAAACCTATATTATTTTATACTCAGATATTATGAAG
Organism: Caerostris extrusa; assembly: GCA_021605095.1. Taxonomy (NCBI): domain Eukaryota; kingdom Metazoa; phylum Arthropoda; class Arachnida; order Araneae; family Araneidae; genus Caerostris; species Caerostris extrusa. The sequence continues at coordinate 47,638 of BPLR01002045.1, forward strand.
ATTTTGTTCCATTTAATTATTAGATAAAAAGAAATTAAAAAATAAATTTTAAATTTTTTGCAATAGTTAAAACTTATTATGATTTTTATTTTGTATTAATTTTTAATGCATTTTTCTTTTCATTAATATGAATACTATTTTATAGGCACTTACACAAGAAGTAGTTAAAACAATTCGAGATATTATTTCTCTTAATCCATTATATAGGGAGTCTGTTCAACAAATGATTCAAGCTGGTCAGCGAATTGTTGACAATCCAGTGTATTTATCCGATTTAGGTAATTTTTTTTTTTTTTTTTTGTTATGGTATTTCTTTATAATAAAATAAATTAACCAAATAATCAGTTGCAAAATAATTTTCTGCTCCAAAATGCTGTTAATTTTTGAAATTATATTTAATGCATTACCTAATTTAATTTTCTAAAAAAAAATTTTGGAAATAAATTTGACTTATCATTAGGATTAGATAATATTTATAAAAAAAATGGTTTTTAAAATTAAAATTAAATAAAAACTTATTGAATGTTAAAAGTATAAATATTTTCAACAAATTTATTCATTATAAAAACTAATAATTATTATTTTATAACTTAATTTATTTAATATATTGAAATAGGTTTTTATTAATTTGAGACAATTGAAATTTTTCTAGGGGCTGCTTTAACTGGTGCTGAACCACATGAACTTCAACAAATTATTGAAGAGACAAAAAAAGTATGTTTCCAATTTTATTTTTAATACTTTATTAACCTTGTAAAAAAAGATATTGAATGTTAAATGTAAAATATATGTATAATTACATTAATAAATATTACAGTTTTTCACATACCTTAATATCTTTACAAAAATATGTAACTTTATTTAGGTAAAGCTAGATCACTTTTTACCCAAGTAAAGGATTTTATATTAAATATGTTTAAAAATTAATGAAGAAAAATTTTCTAACTATTGTTTTAATTTATTACATTTATTAATACTAAATGATAGTCTATTGTGTTTTTTTTTTTTTTCTTTATTCAAAACATAATTTTTAGAAACTAAATAAAAAAATATGTGTAAGAAAGCAGATTTTTTTTATTTATGTTTGGATACAAGGTCAATAGGTTTAAATTCACTATTTTTTTAATTTGTGCTGTAATATAGTGTATTATTCCAAAACATGCTTTCTGTGAACAGGGAGAAATTTTTAAATATAAAAAAAAATTCATGTTCATTCCTTTTCTTTTGATATTCTTAAATATATATAGTATAATATTTTTATTCATGTTTTCATTATGTATTTTGTATGATGCATGACATTCAAAGCATCCTTTCATTTGTAGATTCCAAAAAGACTAATGCTTACCCTTTCTTTGCTTAAAAAAGAATTGGAACTGAGCAAACTGCAGCAAAAAATTGGAAAAAGAGGTAATTATTATTTTCTTTCATATAATTTATATCTAAAAAATTTGTTTTATTAATCAGTCTCAAAACTTTTGATCAAAGTATAGCTGAAATTTTTTAATTTGTAGTTTGAAATAAATTTGATGTTTTTAATATTATTTAAATGTTTTTTATAACTCTTGCATAAAAGTTGGTAAATTTTTTGTAGTTGAAAATTAGTTTAAGCATATATATCTATATTAAGATTTTAAGTTCTGCTTGAATTTATATATTAATGTTTCAAATCAAAAACATCCTTATGGTAAAGTGAAAAAAAAAAAAAAAAAAAAAAAAAAACTGAAAGTTAATTATTCTAAAAATACTTCTTGAAGTTATTGTAGTCACTGGGTTAGTATTATGGAATTATTGTTAGTTAACATATATTATTGGTCTTGAAATTCTTATAATATCACAAAGTAAGATTTTTTTTGTTGTTTATCTCATTGTGCTTTTTTAACCCTATTTGAAATTAATAATTCATTTTGCCTTAATGGAAATCTCATTTCTTGTTGTTTATGATGAATTACACAATATCATTCTATTTATTTAATTTCAGGTAGAAGAAAAAGTAAAAACAATGCACCGAAAATATATGCTTCAAGAACAATTGAAAGTGATTAAAAAAGAATTAGGTTTAGAAAAGGATGACAAAGATGCAATTGAAGAAAAATTTCGAGAAAGACTGAAAGTAAGTTATTTTATGACTAATATTTTCCATATAAATTGTTAATCCTTTTTTTTTTTTTTTTTTTTTCTTACTATAGCAGAGACACCAACTATTATAGATTCTCCATAGTTTCTATGAAAAACAACAATAAATTTGTAAGCAAAGAATACTTTTATGGATATTTTAAGTAATTTTTTAATATTACCTTTCTAATTTACCATTAAAATAAATTCCATTGATTTTGAGAAACATACACTGGCTTTTGTAAAAAATATAAAATTGTATGAATTTTTTTTAATGATTTTGCAAATGACATTCTGTTATTTTTAATACTGTGTACAAATACTATATATATATATATATATATGCATTGTTGCTCGACAGTCTGGTCAGCATCATTGCATCTGAAGCCTAATGTCACCGATTAAGTTAATGATCATAGCAACAACAAATGGTATAGCTTTCTTTCAAGGGTATGGTGATTTTTTGGAATTTCATTACAATTAGAAAACCGATAAGCTGAGGAATGTAGCTAACATCAACCCTAATGACACTTTTGGGCAGATTTTTTCACTTTTTATTACTTTTCATTCAGCTCTGATCAATATTTATTACTTTTGGAATGTCATGAGTAACATATTTCAGTGACATACCCTGTCTTTAGATTCAAGATACATTCATTATTTTGTTAAACTCTCCAGTATTTTTTACATATAAGAAATGTAATATACTGATCTAATAAATTTTTAGGATCTTCATTCCATTTTTTAAAAATTAAATATGTATATAATAAAAAAAATATAATTAATTATAAATAAATATATAAATAAATTATTTATATATAAACTTATTATATAATTAATATTTATAATATATTATTTATATAATTTTTTTTTTTACAATTTCTATAGCCACTCTGTAATAATATTAATTACAGTTGAAAATTTGAAATTTTGATGCGAATTTTACACTGATATTGGTAATTTTAGTTGGAAAATAGCAGTGTGAGTTTGTTTTTACCCACCGCTACTGACAAGAATAAAAATGACGAAAAGTCTCATTTTGGGTTGGCATCTCTATTAGAGTAAAGATTAATAATTTTTAAAAAAATTCTATTGAAAATATTATGTTCCTTTTCAGGGTTTGACAGTTCCGTCAGTTGTTATGGAAGTTATTGATGAAGAGCTTAATAAGTTGTCTGTGTTAGATAATCATTCATCAGAATTTAGGTAATATCTATATTATAATGTTGCAACTAAAATATGTTAAGAATCAGTGGTATTAATATTTAATAATTCAGTTTCAAAGCAAGATAAAATATTTTTCTGAATCTGTTTAAAATAATTTAGCTTAAAATATTTTTTTATAAAAATTAAATTGGTAAAAATACAATCCAAAATTGTTTTAGTTAATGCTTTTATATTTATATATATCTGCACTATTTTAAACTGATGTATATCTAATGATAATGTATCTGTTATATATTAAACAACAAATTTCTTGAGCATTTAAAAAATGACTTATAATTTGCTGAACTTAAAAACTGGTCATATAATTTTTTTTGTGTATTTTAATAGTTAAAAGTTTATGAAAATGGTTTCTATTAAAATATAATTCAGTTTTGGCTTTGATAAATTATATCTACTACTTTATTAGTAATCTAAAATTAATATTCTCTCATTTTTGAAATTATATAAAAATATCAATGCATTAATTTAAGTTTATTAACATTAAAATTTTTAACCTGTAAAATTTTTGTCTAGTAGATGACATAATTATCAATAATAAAACATTTTGGAATTATATTAATTTTATGATTCATATTATCTGTTTCAGTGTAACTGGGAAATTATCTTGATTGGCTTACAAATATTCCTTGGGGCAAAAGTAGTGAAGAAAATATGGATCTTGACAGAGCTTCTAAAGTATTAGAAGAAGATCATTATGGCATGGAGGATGTAAAAAAAAGAATATTAGTATGTGAAATGTTGTTATATTTGTTAGAAATAATTAATATTAGTTTTTTATATTTAAATAATTTATAGAAAGTGCATGTCTTAATTTATATAAACCATCTTAATTTGTCTTCATATATCTATATATATGTAGAGATAGAGATACAGACATGCCAAATGCTCTGAATTATCTAAAGTTTCTTCGGGAAAAAAAAAATAAATGCTACTCTGGGGAACTGTTGTATTGCTCCATAAAATGACAATAATTTTAATTTTATGAAAATATTTTTTTTTAGATAATATTAAAGAAAATTTTTTTTTATTATTTTAAAAGTAGAAACTTTAGAGTCATGCACTCAGATTCTTTCTTAAAATCTTTGATCTGGACCTTGCCTATATTTTCCTTATTACTGTCCAGTATACTGCTCAAAGTATATGTAATCGGATATATTGTTTTATGAATTTGTGTGACACAAAATCAAAATGATAAATTATTTATCCAATGGATATCAGACTAAGCAACCTTTACTGATTCAAATTTGTTAAATTCTGGGGAGAAAAATTAACTTTTTACAAATGTGTTCATACATTTTTGAACAATATGCTAAAGTAGCAGATATCTGTGAGAACTGAAATAAAGTTTTAAAAAAATTTTTAGCATTGATTTTACCGAACATGAGATACATATTACAGAATCTGAATTTTCGTTGAATCAGATTGATAAATGAGAAAAAAAAAACTGTGATAGAGCAGATGTGACATGTTATAAAATTAAAACTTTTGAAAACTGTGATACAATGATAAAGTATTAAATGACCAAGTACTTCTTTTTTCCAGATAGTAATGCAGCATGTGAATAAGTGTTCAGCACTATGTTGGGAATATCAAAATGTTTAGATATTTGCTATTATATTTTTTATAGACTTATTTTTTTTTTTTTTCTATTGTGACTTAATTTTCCTAAAAATAAAGTTATTAGTTAACTTTCTTTTAATAAAAGTTCATATTTTTTAAAAATTTATAATTGTTATCCCAGTTTATATAAATGCTTACTAAATTTCAATTTTTGCATTTTGAAAATAATTGCAACTAACTGTCTGAGATAGGCGTTTCGTATAAAATAATATTCTTTCAGATCTGCTTCAAAAAAAATAATACTGCAAAATTTCAAAATCATGCTGCTGGTCTTGGGAATACCTATTAAATGTCAACATGTCCGATAGATAATTTATATTTTTAAATTTTTTTAATGTTTGGTTTTCATTTATAAAAATTTTGTATTTCTGTTTATAATTTTAAGTCAGCAATAATATTTTGACTACAAAATTCCAATGATTGTTAATTATTCTAATTATATAAATTTTAATCTATAATTTAAAGAATGAAATGAAGACATCTATGTAAAATACTAAAATTTATATTATATACTAATAATTTTCATTAGGAATTTATTGCTGTAAGTAATCTAAGAGGGACTACTCAAGGGAAAATCTTATGCTTCCATGGTCCTCAGGAGTAGGAAAAACTAGTATCGCAAAATCTTTGCTTGAGCTCTCAACAGAAATGTAAATATACTTTAAATTTAGTTACATTTTTAATAACATTCTTTAAATTTAGTGTTTTATTCTTTATATTTCCTCTTAATCACATCCGGTATGTATTTTTACAGTATTATCGATTTAGTGTTGAGGTATGACTGATGTAGCAGAAATTAAAGGGCATAGGTATGTTTTAATACTAAATGCTGATTTTTTTTTCTATCTTAATTTCCAATAAGAATTTATTTTTTAAAAATCATTTATTATTATTCATCATACTTATTTATATGAATATAATGTTAAAGATAATTTCCTTCATATAGGCGGACCTACATTGGAGCTATGCCTGGAAAAATTATACAGTGCTTAAAGAAAACCAAAACTGAAAATCCATTAATATTAATTGATGAAGTGAGTTGCATTGAGTAATTAGTGAAAAGGAAATGCAAAAAGCATTTAGATCTTTAAAAAATTGTATTTTTTATAATTAAAAAGAATTACAATGTTTATAGTAAATTATTTTTGGAATTGATATTTACAATATTTTAATTATATCTAAAAGCAAACTTGTATTGTATTTTTTAAAATTGAAACAGCACTATTTTTATTATGGATACTGAAATATCAATTAGCAAACTTTTGGAAGTAATTTTTTTTTTAAGTGTTCTTTATCTTTTTCTTCAGACTTTCTGTTATATTTCATTGAAAAAAAGAAAATGACAAATGATAGTCTTACAATATACAAAATTCCATCAGTTCAATATCAATATGCAAAGTCAGATCAATTTTTAAATTTCTTCTTAACAAATGAAGAGTTTCACATAAAATAACAGTTGCTTTGGTTTGAAAATTTTATTTGTTATCTCCTTATATTTTTGATATGAACTTCTGTCTAATGAAGAAGAATATTTATTTTTAGGTAGACAAGATTGGAAGAGGTTATCAAGGTGACCCATCATCTGCTTTATTGAAAGTTTTAGATTTGAAGAATCACAATTTCTTAGATCATTATTTGGATGTTAAAGATCTTTCTAAGGTATTTGTTTTCTTTTAAATTATATATAAAATAAAATATTGATTTTCTTAAATTAGTTATCCAAAGATTAAAAGGTTATTTCATTTTAAATAACTATATATTTTTTAGGTATTATTTATTTGTACAGCAAATGTAATTGACACAATTCCTGAACCTCTAAGAGACAGAATGGAAATAATAGCAGTTTCTGGATATGTTGCTGAAGAGAAAATTGCGATTGCAGAAGTAAATAGCATTAAATTCTTTTGTTTATTGTTTAGTATCAGATTTAATAACTATGTTTAAAAGAAATTTAAGATTTGAAAAGCATTTTAACATGTACGGTAAAAATCATCTATATGTAACACAAAAACATATGAGTGTATATATTTTATATATACACATACATACACTCAAGAGCCAAAACATTATGACCATCCCTATATTTTGCAATGAACTCGCCTGATGACGGAAGGCACGTGATCAGGTGGAAGTGGTATTTAACTGCTGCTGGAGAGTCTGAAGAATCATTCATTCACTTACTTCTGTGTGTGATGGGAAAGGCTGCGGATCTAAGGAAACTTTGATAGAGGGCTGATTCTAATGGCTCAGAAAAAGTATTTTCGAAATTGTACGACTCGTGGGTTGTTCGCGATCTACAGTTGTTAGTACTTATGCAAAGTGGATGAATGATGGTGAAACCAGCAGTAGAGGACATGGTGTTCGACGTCCACAAGCTATCAAAGAAAAAGGTCATCGGAGACTGTCTCGCATGGTGAAGCAAAATGGAGCCAGACAGTGGCTCAGCTGACAGTCCAATACAATGCAGGGCCAAGTAGAATAGTATCGGAGCACACTGTTCAGCGGACACAGTTGAATATGGGGCTTCGCAGCAAACGTCCCCACTCGTGTGCCTTTGCTGACCAAGCGTCTTCTCAACTGCACCTGCGCTGGGCACGGTTTGTCATTCATCACGCCAATGGCCATGTCAGGATACGCCGTCTTCCAGGCGAACAGTTGCTCCCCTCAATGTACCTGCCTGTACAATGGGACCCGTGGTTGTGGTAGAGCAGACCATGAATGCTACAGGGTATCTGAACATCATTGCGGACCAGTTGCACCTTTACATGGCCTCTGTTTTTCAGCTGAAATGGAATGTTCCAACAGAACAATGCCCTTCCTTGTCACATGGCTAAAATTGTGTTGGAGTGGTTCCAGGAACATGATGCTGAATTCCAGTTAATGTCCTAGCCGCCTAACTCATCGGATCTCAATCCGATAGAACACATTTGGGATGTCCTGGGATTGCAGCTCAGAGTTCAAAGACCACCAATTGCAACATCTCGGATTTGCGTGACCGTTGCTTAAACATCTGGTACTATCTGTCTCCGCCATCTACCAAGGACTTGTGGCATCCAGGCCAAGGCGGGTTGAAGCTGTGTTGCGCGCCAAAGGTGGGCCAACTCGTTATTGACAGGTGATCATAATGTTTTGGCTCTTGAGTGTATATATATATATATATATTTGAGGAATTTGTTTTATTTATATTTTCATATCTAATAATTAATTTAATTTTTATTTTTTAGCAATATCTTATACCCCAAGCAAGGGTATCAACTGGTGTAAAAGAAGATCAAGTTACATTAAATACTGATGCTTTACAAAAACTTATTAAATCCTACTGTAGAGAAAGTGGTGTACGTAATTTGCAGAAACATATAGAAAAGGTTTGTATTATTTTTAATAAAATATTTGAATAGAGAAGGAATTGCATCAATTAAGAAATATAATTTTACCTTCAAAGGAGAATATTCAAATTATTTTATGGATTATTAGGTACTTATGTATTAACGGTACCTTTGGCGACAGTTGCGCCAATAAAGAGCACACGCGCCAACCGCAGCTACAGATTTGGCGGTTTTAAGTGGCGCCAATCTATACTTAAAAATTTTGTTCAAATAATAAAATATATATGAAACACTTCATTTAAAATCAAAACGCTTTCAAAAATATTTTTATTCCAAATAATAAATATATAAACACTTTATTTAAAATCAAAACGATTTAAAATTCAAAGCACTTTATTTAAACACAAAGTAGTTAAACGGAGTTTTCTAAGTCCCACACGGTAAACACACTGACTGAAATTGCATTTCCAAAACTTACGTTCTTAAAATAAAGTTTCATGTCATGGGAATTGAGACATTTTCGTTGTTTTTGTAAAAAATATTTCGCTCCTGAAAATAAAATTTAATCGTGCTCCGTTTCTGGCAAATCCCAAATACGCATTTTCGTATCACAACAATATGGTGTCAAACTCAGCAAATCTACAGCCATTAAGATTGCCGCCACTTAAAAGCGCGCCAAATCTGCAGGGGTTACTGTATTGGCGCCACTGAAAACCGCCAAGTCTGTCGTCAAGGTACCGTTAATACGTAGTACCGATTATTATTATTAAACCTTTTATGGTTTATCTCTTTAGTAATTCTATTTCTAATATTCAGATTAAACCATATAAAATATATATTTTTATTTTTAAGTGCTGTATATATTATATATGATGAAAATTTGTTATTCTTTTTTTATTCTTTAAAAAATTAAATGAACTTATTTTAATTTATTAAATTCTAAAATATAATTTGTCCTAAAGTTTTGTTTAGCAACCCATAACTGGTAATAAAGCATTCTAAAAATATAATTTTTCCCAATGTTTTGTTTAGCAACCCATAACTTGTAACAAGCAATCATTTGAAAAAAAGCTGAAATAAACTTATTGTATGTACTGCTCATTTCTAACTTTATAGGCCTTGTATATTATGCAAATGCACCTGAAAGTGGAATTTCAGAATTTTCTTCTAAAATAGACTCATTTTATACATTTATTTGTGGCTGACTGTATCTTAGTTCATTTATTAAATAATTGTGGTTTCATTCAAAATTTATATACAATTATACTTTAAACTTGCCTTATTCTGTATAATATATATATATATATTGTTTTCTTTCAAAACTGTTATATTTGCACTTTAATATGTGTTGGATTTGATAATCCCATTTTTTAAATCATTAATACAAATTTCTATAATTTATTTTTAAAGTAGTTTTACTTAAACATTTTTTGTATCAAATCAAGAAATATGTCTCTAACTATAGAAAATTTTGAAAAAGAAAAATATATATATTTATAAATGAAACTTTCATTTTAATCATGAAAGTTTCAGTTAAAAAGAAGAAAGATCATAAAGATCAGTCAGAAAGATCATGAAAGTTCATAAAAATACATATAATGATATTTTAATTTCAAAAATATTTTCAAAAAGTTTTTCATCTAAAAACAATAAAAAGATTTCCAAAGTTTTTTATACAATTGATAAATAATTCCATTCATTTTTTTCTTTCCAGATTTTACGTAAAGCTGCTTTCAAAATAGTAAAAAAGAAATTTCATCTGTAGAAGTTTACTGATGGAAATTTGCAAGAGTTTGTTGAAGCCTCTCTTTACTCATGATCGCTTCATGAAACTACACCTCCAGGTGATTATGGGGCTTGCTTGAATCTGCAATGGGTACATCTTTTTTCAATTTCTGTTAATACCTTAACATCACTTTCATCTGGCATTCACAATAGTTAGGCACTTTCTATAATCTTGCGCTGATTGAGCCTCCACTTTCCTCATAGATTTGGGAATCTCTGTTGACCTTGACTGCTAAATGGTGACACAATGTAGCTCACCTTGTCATTTGTAATGTTGACAATAAGTTCACAGTGTGTGTAAACACATTAACTATATATGACTGTTCTAATTGTTTAATGACTATTTAAAGCGGCCTGATGGCCAGGAATTGACCAGCATTCTGGCTGTTAGGTGGCCTACAGGCTTCAGGCTTTGAAAATCCTGAAGTAGTGGTATATAGATGTTTGTTAGTGGTTCTGTGAATCTGCATTAAATTGTGAGATCTCTGCTCCTAATTAGCCCAAAGTGGGAAAAAAATGACCATAGAGCGACAAACACAACCAAATTTTTATCTAAAGTGTAATTTTATGTTTTTAAAAAGTAGTATTTCATTAAAATTTATATTATGCAGTTTTTTATTGTTATATTAATATTATTTACATACTCTTACTCTCATTCATATCAAGCAGTGTTAAAAAACCTTTTCATTTTCTCGAAGGTGGTTCAACATTATTTCATAGAAAACAACTCGGCACAGGAGCATGTTGGGAAGACCAAAAAATCTGAAGGCTCAGTACAAGTTACTGGAAATTTGGGTGATGTCATGAAGAAAAAGTGCAAATATTGCTTATTCTCTTTGCCAAATCATTTTATGCTCTCTGTGAATTTCCTGAGAATGATTTTGCAGAAGGCACATTTGCATCTTCATGTTCCTGAGGTATGATGTATATTTTTTGTGATATATTGTTTATCTCTTTAATTATTTTAATAACGTCTCATCACAACACTTATTTTATTACGAATTTCT